>JAOEHV020527887.1:0-12427 GCA_025447995.2 Isaurus tuberculatus
GAGCTGATAACCGAGATTGAGTGAACCAATCAGAACGCGCGAAACGCAATATTCGAGGTTGAAAATTTAATAAATATTTATTATATGGCAGGCTCGCTGAGCGGGCAAGATGAAGCGAATTCTGTGTTCTGATTGGTTACATTTTCAGTAGTAAAGTGAAATTCTTTCGCCATATAATAAATCCTTTATTGAACAATCGTTCTTTTTTTTTGCGGACCTTTACGGCCGGAGGGGGGAGGGGTGCGTGTGCACCACCCGCATCCCCTCATCGTAGGGGCCTGATTTCAGGGCTGAAAAGCTCTAGATATCTTGTTTTTTTTTTTACTCAACTCCGGTGCGAAGCGATTTTCGCCGGCTGCCATTGTTTCCTCAGCGAAAATTTTTTAGCTCCCTCTTAATTTTAAGATGACGCGTACGCTTACCACTTTGTAGATTATGGTATAACTTTTTTTCCGATCGCTAATCAGTGAATATCCTGGATATTCACTCTTTAGGGAACCAATCAGAGCGCGCAAAAAACACTATTTGCTGGTTGGGTATATGCTAATGGCTCATATACCATAATGGCTAAGCCAATCAAAACTCTAGGATTGCATTATCAAATGATTTCGTTTTTAATAATAGATATCATTACACGTTGAAAACTTCACATAATTGATTGATTATCTGATTCACGATTTGTATGCGTATGTGTGTGTTTTGGAGGGGAGCAGGGGAGGGTTTCGACGGGTTGTCCATGCCTGTGGTAAAATGGGATCGTATCTGTCAATGCTAATATCTCTCGCGTGTCATCCTCAATGGTTGCATAGTAACTTTGTTTTTTAAAAAAAACTCATCCTTTTTTTGCGAGTATTTTGGAAGAATATTTGCAATCTTGATTGCGGCTAGACATGTTTCGTACTTCGTTTTACAGATATTTTAGATGTATAGATCAATATATTAAAGTTATCTTTATTTTAGACCTAAAATATCTGCAAAAGGTAATCATCTGAAAACAAGGAAGAAAATCGCCCTACCCCCTGACTGCTCCGCTGTAAAACGAGTTTAATCAAGAAGCTTCGAAGTAACACGAATGCTGCATCATCGAAAACGAAAGAATTTTTGCTAACCCAGGGAAGTAATTTCAGAGAGAGGGGGCTTAAGCTCCTCATCAGTTTGCTGGAATATTTGTGCTGAACTTTAGATATTTTTCTACAATATTTATACAGCTTTTCATTTTTTTTGGCATTTAAAAGGGGGAGAGGTGGGAGGGATGTGCTTGGGGCTATAAGAAACCGTTAAAGTGCATGAAAAGTTACCTAAAACAAAAAAAAGAAAACACCTGAAAAATTATCTAAAACCAAAAAAAATATTTCAGGTTTAAACACACCGCATGAAAATTCACTCAGATTCAAACAAAACGGATGAAAATTCATCCAGATTCAAACACACTGCGTGAAAATTCATCCAGATTCAAACAAACAGCATGAAAAATCATCCCGATTAATTTAAGCAAACCGCATGAAAAATCATCCAGATTCAAACAAACCGCATAAAATATTATTCAAAGCAAAAAAACTACTTACTGCATTTGGTGGTCTGTGCACACCAAAATAATTTGTAGAGTCTACAATGCAGAGTACGAAAAATCAGAAAAAATCTTTTTTAAATAAAAAACAAAAAATCGTAAGAATTTGTAAAAACCGAAAATTGCATAACACACCAAAACTGAAGAGCGCATTTTTGGTGTGCTAAACACGAAAAACCAATCTAAAAAATAGCCCCTCCCCTCTCCACTAGCGATTGCTCCCTCTACTCAGTACGGAGAGGAGCTTTGAAATTTTGATGTTTCATCAAAGTGTTGACGATGATGATCGTGGTGATAACGACGATAACGCGACGATGATGAAAAACGACATCTTTCCAAGGACTCTTCCTTGTAGGGTGCAAAAAGCTTTTGGAACGAAGTTGAACGTCCTCCCCCCTCCCCTTCTTCGAAAAACACACACGCACCACTGGCTTTTTAATCTGTTTGTAAACTTAGAAAAACCAGCTATACAACAATACTCTGTTCCCAATCTGCACCCAGGATGTAATTGCAAGCAGTTTGTACAAAAACTTAACAAAACCAGGTACAACAATACTCTGATTCCCCACCCCCTCAGGCATGATCAATGTCCCAATCCCCTCTAATCCCCTCTAATCTCCACTTCATCCCCAGGTGGGGGGGATGGGATTAACATTGACTCCTGCATTTTTAAAGCGCTCCTGTAGCAAATAACGCAGTTTGCTCTTGTTTGAATTTTTACGAATTAATATTTCCAGGAGTTTTGCTGTTTTTGTGGTATTTCACTGCATCTCTCTCGATCAAAGGTGAGAAAACTGTTTCTTATTGGTAACCACAAACTCAATATAAAGCCTATTTTGATTGGCTAAATTTGAGCCTCGTTATTATGTCATGGGGTGGTACTCTCTGCTTTCAACTGAAACAGGGAATAACTTCCTTGCAGGAGAAGAGAGTTAGGAGCTTTAGAGGTTTGTTCTTATACTAGATTTTGATTATGGCGGACCCTCAAGAGCAAATACCTGCTTTAGAAGGTGACGATGAACCAGAAGAGACACCGGGATATCAAGCTCCTGCAAAGAAAACGTTGGAAGAAATTCAAAATCTTGACGCTGATGATGAGTCACTTGTAAGATACAAGCAAGCTCTGCTGGGAAATACGTTAGGCACTCAAGGTATGTTGCATCTTTTTTTGTAGTTTAACTTTCAATTTTCAGAATTCACTAACATGCTTTTTGATTAAAGATCGGCTTAAAGATGATGTGCCTAATGTTGTTGTTGAGAAACTGAGCTTGGTGGTTGACGGACGGCCCGATGTCGAAATTGATCTTACGGGCGGTAAGTGCAAAAAGTTATGGGTTGAACGATATGCGCACCGATTGTTGTGTATGATTTGCTAATGGGAAAAAATTGCTGAACTAAGTTTGGATTGTATCGAATTGAAGTTTGCTCAACCGAAACTACTGTCAGTTCGCTTAAGCATTCCAGTGAATATATATTGTCATTTTGTACTGTCCTTTTTACTATACAAGTTTAAATTAAGATAATGTCAATTTGATTTACATTAAAAGTATTATAACTTAGGATTTTTCTACATCCCTTTCAGATCTTTCAAATCTCAAAAAAGTTGTAATGAAAGAAGGTACAGAGTATCGCTTGAAAATTACGTTTAAGGTGAGACGAGATATTGTTGTTTCATTGTTTTTACTGGTCAAAAAATATGGATTATTTTAGATTTTAGGGGGGCGTCGTAAAGTCGATTTGTTACCGCTGAACGTCCATTAGATGTTAAAGTCTTACTCCTTAACGTCCGCTATTGTTTTGTGTTTTATTATCTCCCAATTACAGAGTGGGGTATGAAGCATTTACTACGGTAATTCCTGTGCAGCCTTTGTGCCAATGAAATCGCCACAAAAATACAAACATTGGCAAAAATCCCTGAAGGAAATAAAAACCATCATGACTTCTCAAAATTAGATGGTCTCCAACCTCCAGATGAAACTTTTTGCTAAGTATTGCTCACTGATGTACTAGAGGGAGATGAATACATTGTGACTGGATTTGTAGGACACTTCGAAGATGGAAATTCAGCGACATTAGTCCACCATTCATGGACATCCTTGTTTCTTAGCATTTTTTTCTTAACGCCTATTGGTAACTCTCTTTATCTCCTCCTTTAACATCCAATGGATGTTAAGTGTTTCAAATCGAATTTATTATGCCCCTTAGATAATCACTGCTTTCTGCACTGCCTCAATTCAAAGTAATAATTGGTGGGAGACATGAATAACATAAAAATATTACTTCAATCTCATGTTTTTCCTAAAGTTGTCTAGGGTAATTAAGAAATGGATCTAATACTACCTGTTGCGGTATGTAATGTGTTAAGAAAAAAAAATTGAAAGACAATTTATTGTAACATTGTTCTTTTTTAATTGTCTTTACAATAAAAAATACATGAAAAAGTTTGTTTTATAAGTCCATGACATTTCAACAGTGCTACAGTCATTGTCAAATAAAAGAACAGGTTAAGATTTACTGTTGAAGCGTTGTGGACTTATAAAAAAACTTTTTCCTGTATTTTTTTATTGTAAAGTGTTTTAAGAAACCCTTGTTGATAAACTTTTTAAATTGATTATCACATAAAAAGTTGAGTTTTAGCTAAATTATGTGACTAAAAAAATCTTGCAAAGGTTACTTTTTTACCCCATAAAAAAATTTAAGATAAAATTTTCATCCCTAAAATATGAGATGTTAGAGACAAGATTTCTAACATGCCATGAAATAAATTTAAACAACAAATGCTGAAAAAACTCATATACCCCAAGTGGGAATCAAACCAACGATTTAATGATTGGTGCTCTACCACTGAGCTACTGTGGCAGCTACAATGGGAAAGGTCGATATTCAGCATTGATTCTCCAACACTTGCTTCCAAGCCTCTCAGACTGTTACGATGAAGGCTACCATGAAACATGTATCTACTACTTACAGCTATTGCCAAAACATTTCAACCCAGAGTTGTTCAAGTCACATGCCATTGCTTCATCTAGATCTGGACAAGACAATTCATCACTTCATATTTCTTATAAAAGAATAGAAACTATCAGTTAAACATAGCCATTTGATTTATCAGGTGACTAAGGAAATTGTTGCAGGATTGAGGTATCATCAGGTCACCTCCACGAAAAGGGGTATTAAGGGTTAGTATTTTTCAGTTTTCTTACCTATGGTGTACAAGGCTTGACTAATCAAAATGAAGTCAAGAATCAGTCTTAAGCTAGCAGTTTTTTTTTATTATAAGAATTCCATTCCTTATGATCGAGGGTTAGAATATCAAACAACTAGTGGTACAGTTGAAAGGCTTCATGTAAATTCTTCAAAGAATTTAAAAAAAGAAAATAATTTACAAAAACACAGTTTAATAGATAGGACCTTAATATGTAACCTTACAAAATTGAAACCACACAATTCTAATGAAGTAATGATTAGTCACAATTATAATGGACTCTAAGGAAGTTCAGTTCATCTATTCCAATTAGTAAATGTAAAAATTTCTTTATATAGAAGCTAAAAAATGTTTATTGTGTTACAAATAGTACTTGAAAAAGTGTTGTCTGTCCTTGAAAATTAGTTTAATTTTTTACAAAACTATTTGTTGTCTCATTTGTTATGTTTCAGTTGACAAAACAAGTTACATGGTGGGAAGTTATGGGCCAAAAGCTGAGTCTTATATTTATACTTCTGGTGTTGAAGAGGCTCCAAAAGGAGTGATGGGCAGAGGTGAATACAAGTGCAAATGCAGTTTCATTGATGATGATAAATTTGTTTACCTAGAATGGCAGTGGTATCTGAGTATTAAGAAAGACTGGGAATAAATATCAAACTAGTTAAGGCTTAATGTGCATCTGTAAGCTACAGCATCTGTTGTATTTGTAACTTACACTGATGAAAAATCTTTGGTGGCTTGATATTCATTTTCTGATAATACTTTAGTTATTCACTTTTAAGCCGCACCATTTTTTACCAAAATGTCAGAATATGGAGAGTAACAGCATTCTGAATTGGGGGTTACAACTTAAAACTGAGTTTTTCTGAAAACTAAATTTTTGACATCCAAATTATTTATGACACATTACTAAGTATGTTATTCATACTTTCACTGTGCTTTGTTCCACACATTTTTTAGTGCTTGAATGCAATGTTTCAATATTTCTGGAAGGAAAATAACTGTTAAAACTTTATTTTGAAATTAGGTCATTTTGTTGTGTGTTTAATGTGCAAGTTCTGTTACTAATAAAAATACAAGTACGGCTAAAAAAAAAATTTATTTTCTGAAACAAAACCATTTATGAAGCTGCTCTGCTATCTTTGTCAAAATGGGAGGTTGCAGCTTAATAGTGAGTCCGGCTTAAATGTGAATAACTATGGACTTTGTTGTAAACATTCTAATCTCATTTTATTTTGGTCTGAAAAACTGTAAGAAAATGTTATTGCTGTGATGATGTACTACTTTAACATGTAAATGCTTTTTTAAAATGAAACTAATGTCTTCAGACAAGTGTTCTTGGGACAATTTAACTAAAAAATGTGGGTGGGCTTGATTTATAAGAAGTAACTTTATGACATGATGCACATCTCCATGGATGAGATTTTGTTTTTCAATCATTGAATGATCAGTTTGTTTTCTTTAAATTCCTTGATTATTTGACACGTTGGGCCTCATTTCCTGACAAGGAAGTGGGAGGAGATTGGGGCTGAATTGTAGTTATACAACACCCCCCATCATTTTGACAATCCACAATGCCATGCTTGGAAAAAATCAAACCACCATTTTACGGCAGTTTTGCTACATAATATCAGTGCAGGTTGTTAAAAGTAGTTAATGTAAAAATGTTTCAGAATTTAAATTTAGTAAACTTTCTCTCAATTTTCAAATAATTTTCAAAGTTGATTCCCTAAATGCATTAAAAATAAGATAGTCTTGTCATAAAATAGCTTTATAAAAATATTGAAGTTAATCTAGTAGTTTAAAAATGTAATTCATCTTTCTTTTATCAATAAATTTGTACAACTTTGGTACTTATTGACAGCTGTTTTGCCCTTTGTGTGCATTGTCAGCATGGCTTAGCTAACAACCAGACTCAGATGCTAACACAAGATACTATAAACATGGCTTGCACTTCTCCAGGTATTCCTGGAAAACTCCTAGAAATTTGGAAATTTCTTTCAGGGCCCTGAAAAACTCCTAAAAAAATACTGTCAGTTAACTTTCCTCTACTACCAGATGTTTGTGGAAAGTATTTCAATCATCTAAAACAAACTAAAGACCTGCCAAAGCATCTCGCTCACAATTGTACTGTTTGTGTTATAGGTACACTCAATTTCAGGATGTTTTTTCTTTGTTTTCGGATCAGTTAAAATTGGTATTGTTTTGTTTTTCACCAAAAAAGGATTAAGGGTTTGGTCCTAGAAAAATTGTTTTGCTTCTCTGGAAAACTCTTGGAATTTTGTTTTCATCACTCAGTATGAACTATGTATAAAGTAAAAGTGAAGTTTTATGCTTCTGGGATGTGGCTTAACCCTTTAAGCCGCAAACATGACAAATGACGTATTGGCAAATTCTCCCAACTGAGTTCCATACTATCTATATAACCAGTTTGGAAGAATTTGGCTTTTCAACTTCCACAGCCGGCTTATTCCACTTGATCAATTCCAAGTTTCTCATTACAAATCATACTATTTTGTTTGAGTTATGTAAGGAGAAGTTAGACCTTGAGAAATTGCCTGGGGCTGAAAGGGTTAAATAATAAATACAAGTCAGGTAGTACAAATGTATTATTATCAAACTTGAAGCCACTAATATGAGCACTAAAGCCACATTGGGAGAGGGCATCATGCAGGTAGCCCGAGCACAAGAACAAGGGCAACATTAGTTTGCATTCTCCTTAGTTTTACACAAAAAAGGGGAAAATCAAGTGGGAATGTTTGTTTTTCTCTACCAAAAAAAGTCTTGGGGGGGCTCTGTCATTTTTTTCTGCTCATCTGCTGAGGTGGTGGCTACAGAGATCCCAGAGAAAAACCCTCAAACTCAGGTTCAGATTGGCCGTTTTTATGCTAGGGACGTTAAAGTCATCCGAGACGTTAAAGTTGTCTGAAGACGACTTTAACGTCTAGTATAAAACGGAAAATATGACAGACGCATTTAACGTCTGACGACTTTATCGTCTGCTTTTAAGTGCGTCTAGAAGACGCATGTAACAGATGACTTTAACGTCTACAACGTTAAATGCGTCTAGCATAAATACGGGATGCCATAAATCGGACGCATTTATGCCATTCAGCTGGTGTCCGGTGTCTTCTGAGAATAAAGCCCAGTTTTTTTAAGAAAAATTCGCTGTATTTCAATAAAGCCGTCTACTTTTCTACGTCCTGTTTTTACACCAGACAACTTTAACGTCTCAGACGTTAAAGTCATCCCTAGCATAAAAACAGCCATTGATGAATCTCAGTGTTCAAAGCCCAGGAATCAAACTCTGTTGAGATGCAAGTAATAACCACTAGGCCAACCTGACTACCATAAATGCTTGATTAAGCGCACAGGGTGCTTATTTAAAAAAGTAACTTCCACAGGGGGCACTTGGTAAAAAAACCTGATGCTTTCAACAAGAAAGATTTTCCTTATGCAACAAAATAGAGGGAATTAAAGCAAAAATATTTAGGCGTGTTCCTGGCCTTAAATATTTATGCCTAAGTGAATAAAATTTTTTAAGAAAACTTTGGAAACCGACTCCCAGCAACAGTTATTGGCAAAAGGAAACGAAAAGTTGACCTTATTGTGCCAGCAAAGTACATACTAATGATGTCTAAAAAATTATGCTGTGATAATCAATGAACTTCGAAAGATAATGCAAAAATACAGACATTTTGACATAAAGTATGAAGCTATTGTTAAGTTAAAAAAGAAACCATTTTTCCAGTAAAGCCATCTTTTTTCCAGTGAATTCAAATAAACGTCTCCTTTGGTACTGAAAAGCGAGTCAATTTAGTGCCGGGAATGCTTATTTGAAAGGGGGTGCTTAAACGAGCATTTACGGTAACTTCAAACATCTCAAATGCGACCATTCCCTCTTTTAGCAACTTCCTTTGCATGAGGTCAACACATTTTAAATACCCAGGCCTTAAAACAAAAAAAAATTAATTGCTTAGTACAGGATGGTGTAAAACCAGAGCCTGCAGATAATGACATGTACCTTTGAGCCTAGGTAGTGGTCATTTCATCAGTTCTTCCATTTACTATTCCTAGTCTTAATTTGATAAACACACTTAGGTATTCTGATTTCTGTGTGAGACAGATACTGTTTTGTAGTCTATGAAAAGCAACCTTTGTTTAATTACTGTACCTTTCCACTGGTTACCTTGATTTCTTTATGAAATTTCTACTAGTTCTCTGTAGGTTAATCAAGAATTAGCATATTAAGTTTCTCCATTAATTTGATCTCTTTTGAGATCACTGATGATTCGTGCAATTTGATTGGTTGCCAACATAATTTTTAGCATTCATCTGGTAATCAAACTCTTTCGAGCTTGTAATTGCACTATTTTGACCAACCAATCACAACACACAAAAGGCTACAACAGCCAATCAAAACCCACAAAAATACTAACACTTACTTTCATGAAAAATTTTGACATTGCTCAATACTAAGAGCTTCAGCAAACTCAAAATTGTGCATATAATTGAAGGGTCAAGTGCAAAAACGATCATGTGACTTTGTATGAAATACTAAATTCTCCTAAGGTACACTGAAAGATAATAGGGTAATATTGTGAGAGTTGAAAGCTTCATAAATAAAGTTCCGAATTCTTCCTATATTATCCCTTTAATGTTGGAATAATTGATCACGTTTCGATTCTCTCTACAATATCCATATTATCTATTTGTAATACTCGGGAGAATTTAACACTGAATACAAAGTCGTCGTTTTTGCACAAGACCCTTCAATTTCAGACCAAAGAACATTTAATTCAATTCAACCACCATAATCTAGATATTGCATTTCCTTTGCTCTGTCCAATGTGTTTCACTAAATTTTAGAAATTTTTAATGTAAAAGGAGATCTACACCTTTTTAAAAGAAATGACTTGGACAACCTTTGAAGAAAATCAAGTAACAGATTTTCCCCTTCCCCCTACCTAAAGAAACAATGCTTACACTCCCCCAAAGGACACCACCACACTTCCCCCAAAAGGAACGACCAATATAACTCCCACATAGAAGACTACACCTCCCTAAAAAGAAACGATCCACGTAACTCTCACAAAGATGACCATAATCCAACCCTTAACTCAAAGAAAACAAAATAGAACCAACAAATTTACAAGCTTTCTGAAATGTTTTTATTTCAAACCACAATTATAGTTTTCTAATTATAATATAAATAGTTGTGGTCCCTTTCCTGAGACAATATGAAGACTTTGTAAACACTATTCAGTTATTTTCAAGGACAAAAAGAAGCATTTTGTGCCAGCCACGAGAAGTTTCCAACAACAAAAAATCATATTGTTGTTCAAATGTAAAATAATTACTCAACTATAAAATGTCGAGCCTTGGAATATAAACTATAACTTAAAGACAAAAGTTCATTTGGCAATATATTTTCTCAAGGAAAAACATTTGTAACAAAAACACAGAGAATCCATATTCTCTTATTTTTCGTCTTTTTTTTAAAAAAAACTGTTAAACATTTTATTAAGATCTAAAACAGATAATCTTTGAAGTTTTCAATCTTCTAAGTTTAAATTACAATTCATCCTTCTTCTTATCCTCTGATTTCTCTTCTTCCTCTTCTTCACCCTCCCCTCCCTCACTTTCTCCTTCGCCTTCCTCCTCCTTGGGTTCCTCTGGTGGGCTACCCTGATCTTTGCCACCCGACTTGAGGAACTTTGTGAGGTCATCAAGAGTTCGACCACCATTGTAGTCAATAATCTGTAATAACAAAGTTCAGAAATAAATAATATAAACAAACACTACTGTATACTAAGTGTAAAGTAAAGTACAACCCTTGGCTCTTGTAGTCCATATTCTGATACTTTGAAAAACAAACTTTCTAAACCCTTCTCAATAACTGACACTGTTTTCAAGGCAAAAATATGGTCTTCAGTCCTTGGCATTTTCGTTATGAAAAGTTAATGCTCAAGATGTTAACTTCCTACACTAGTGACTACTAACAGTGATGCAGGCCTGGAGATTTCAGAAATTGTTGGAAACCGGTTTTCGGTTCCGTCTATCTGAATCATGGGAAACTGTCGGAAACCACTTTTCAGTTCTGAAAATTCTGATCATGGGAACCTATTTTTTATAAAGGAGACTATAAAAAGTAGGGTTGGAATTTTATATTAAATGCATTTCTAGTAAGCAAGCATTACATCTACTGACTACATGTATAGCTATAAGGGAATTGATAGCTTATTAGTTATAATACGATACATCAGGCCTGGAGATTTCAGAAATTGTCGGAAACCAGTTTTCGGTTCCTTCATTTTGCCAGCATGGAACCGACACGTAACCAGAAACGATCGTTTCTGTGAAATATTCTGGCCTGTCATGACCAAACATTATCAACCATTTCAATTGCACCACATCTAACATTATTTATTGTATTCAATGCTCCCACTGTAACCAGTTATATATTGGTGAAACTGGCAACCGTTTAGGTGACCACATCAGGGAAAAACTGTATGACATACATAATAACAATCTTTCTAAACCGGTCTCTCATCATTTTAATTCTTCCAATTACTCAATTTCTAATTTTGTTGCATTCGGTTTATCTATCATCTATGGTGGTAACGATTGTCACAAGACCAAAGAAATGCAACTAATTCACACTTTGGGTACTCTAAATCCCAATGGGATGAATAAAGGCTTCACATTTAATTAGCCTTCTGTCATTTCTGACCCTTTTGTTTTTTTTATTAATTATATTTTTCTCAAATATTTCTACGCCTTTATTTCCTTTTGTCTTTCTACCTACCTGTCTCAATGGGCAATCTCTCCTTATATCAATATATAACCACCTCTCTGTTTTTCTCCAACACACTTCACTCCAATGAAGGACTACAGTCCAAAACGTCAGCATTTTTCATGCTTCTACGGTGTAAAACTTATAAATTTATCAAACTGTTTCTATAGAAACACTGATGCAGCATCCTATTTTATCTCTTTTAACCTAGAGTTGATTAAGGAAATGGGTCAACAATGCTTTGGAAATGTTATAACATTTCTTACCTCTTCACTATCTTTAGGGAAGAATTTAAGTGTTGGGAAACTCTGGATCTTTACAGCTTCTACTTCATTAGCTGTGGAGTCCATTTTGGCAACAACAATATCATTATCATCTTTGAATTTCTCAGCAAGTTCATCCCATATGGGAGCAAGCCTCTTGCAATGGCCACACCAAGGAGCATCTAAAACAAGAAAAAACTTGTTATTGAAAGATCATCATTGTCATTATTGCAACCACCACCACCATCATTATCACACTACCACCATCATCTTTATTGTGATAATTGCCACCATGATTACCCCAACCATCACCACTAGCACAATCATGACAACCATCATAATTATCATCATCACAACTACCACCATCACACTTGTCATCACTACAACCACCATCACAAGCATAATCATTATCATCATCACAACTACCACCACCACCCTTGTCATCACTACAACCACCATCACAAGCATAATCATGACCATCATCATCATCACAACTACCACCACCATCATCACAAGCACAATCATTATCATCATCACAACTACCACCACCACCCTTGTCATCACTACAACCACCATCACAAGCATAATCATGACCA
>JAOEHV020527975.1:1356-19527 GCA_025447995.2 Isaurus tuberculatus
CTTCGTTTTACTGGTGGAGAACCCGGGTAAAGATTCCTAAAAGAAAATAAAACCTTCGTTTTACTGCTGGAGAACCCAGGTAAAGATCCCTAAAAGAAAATATAACCTTCGTAGTACTGGTGGAGAACCCGGGTAAAGATCCCTAAAAGAAAATAAAACCTTCTTAACACTATTGAATTGCGTCAGCAAGTAGGTACAAAAATAATTATAATTAAGACACCTTAAGGCTAAAATTTTTATAATGTTATAAAGTTAATAGAGCTGTTATCTAACCCTGTTTTCTGGCAAAGAAACAACGTTAAACAGGGTACTCCTAAATTACGTGTGGTGAGTATTTTCAACTGTGGAATTTATGGTGATATGAGAAGCCGTAATTGTTGGAGCTGCGGATAGATAATTGTTATTTAAGCAAAATTTATATCTTCTGTGGACAGCTATCCTTCTGGGTCACCTGAAGATGTCGTTTGACGAGATACGGCAGGCTATGATGTCAATGGAGAAGGATAAGTTCTCTGAAGCTCATTTGAGGCAGCTGTTATTGTATGCACCGGATGGATCTGAGGTAAATGTAATGTAATCATCTTGATTTCTTGTCTCCAGTAACTCTCCTCCTCCTCCTTTTTTTTTAAATCCTCCACTTCCATTACCTCTTGTTTGCCTATTTCTCTCTTCTGTTTTCCTTTCTTGCTTGCGTGCTTCCTTTCTTCCTTGCTTCCTTCCTTCCCTCCTCCCTTACCTCCTTGTTTCCTTTCTCTCTGATTCCTTCCTTCCTCCCTTTCTTTCTTACTTCCTAGCTTTCTTGCTTCCTTCCTTCTTTTTTTCGTTCTTTCTTACGTTCCTTTCTCTAACTCTTTCTTCCTCCCTCCCGTCCTTTCTCCTTTTTACTTATTCTTATTTTTCATCTACTACTTCCCCTCTTTTTCTTTTTCATCCTCCTCCTTTTCATTCTCCTTTTTCAGCTTCCGCTATTTCTACTTCATCATTGTCGTTTTGATCGTCATCGTTATCTTCGTCGTTGTCTTTTGTTCATTTTACAATTTTTACTTCTTTTAACTGCAACTGCTTTCATTAACACTTATCGTTATCATCAGCAGGAATAACAGAAACGATAGTAATAGCAGCTTTAGTGTTTTGAAACTGCTGCTATAATTACTACAAGCATTACATTAATAAATGGTTTCTTTTAAATTTTATTATGCCTTTTAAGAGAAGTAATTCATACATTGTCACTCGTCATGATTTCTCGTTTACTCTTTTCTCCAATAGCTTCAGAAATACAAGTATTTTGCGGATGACACCAGTAAGCTTGACATTGCTGACAGATTTTCATTGGAGGTTTGTCTTGTCTTTGCTTGGCTCACGTAAAACTTTGAAGTGACGCGTTTTAAGCTCGTTGAGGCAACTGGGATCTAAGCAAGATACTGACACCAATCATGTAACCATAGAAATGCATTGTAACCAATCAGCAACGTGCTCGCTGAAGAGACATGAAGCACAGTTTTGCCAGCTTGACCACTTGTATAGCTTTGCAGCAGACAGCAACTGGTTTTGTCAGGTTTTGAGTCAGACTTTTTAAACAGAATGAACTTTCAGGTTTTTTTTTATGCTTTTTGTGGCGAACTTGATGATTTATTTGCCTTCGCACTTTTCTGATGAGTAAGCAAAAGTTTGATCACGCTACAAATCTTACGCAATTTTTTCACAGCCTCTGTTAGTTTTGCGCGAATGGCTAACTGAAAACACTTTTGTTTTGTCATTAACATATATAGCTACTCCTCCACGAGATAATCATTGCATCCTTTTGATTACTCTTTCAAATGATTTTTTTATCCAGTTGAGAGTTTGTGGTTCTTTGACTCTCAATAAAAAGTACAGTACTAACTTCTAAACTTCCGTTTTGTAGATGAGTAAAGTTCCAGGATACACTCAGCGACTTCGAGCTTTGCTGTTCAAAGAAAGGTTTGCTGACAAAGTCGACGAGATTAAACCCGTAAGTTGGATTGAAACAGTATACACTGGTAACGTTTACGCAGTACCACACAAGATATAGAGAAAAAATAAATCTCTTTTATTGTAGTTAATACTGGGAAAACCTTCAGATTCCATAAAAAATTCAGATGTCTAAAGCATTTACAAAACTGACAAAAAAAAATAGGCTGTTATGTCAAGAGACAAAATAACTATTCAAAATCATCATATTTCGTTTGAATAGGTCTCTTCTTTGTGTTCTTATTCTATTGTAAATTTCTTCTTGTTTTGGTTGTTAACTTGCTTTATATTATGATTTACAAAGCAAGGGAAGTTAACATGAAAACTAGGCAGTTGATTTAGCCCCCTGGCTTGCACCTCTCTCTCTCTCTTCCTTTTGTAAATTAATTCTGATATTTTACGTTACGAGCTGAATAAACTTTTTACTTTACTCTCTATACCTTAGATATCCAAATATTTACTTAGATTTTTTGCTCCATGGATCATGATTCATTTAATATCTTTCTATGCTGCTTACAAAATGAAACTGATTTTTGGTGGTTTTTTTCTCTTAGGATCTGGAGGCCGTGATTCAGGCTTCACAAGACTTGCAAGCCAGTACCAAGATGATGCAAATTTTGAAGGTGATTTATATTTTGTGTCAAACATAACTTTGGAAGACCGCTATTAACGCATAGTCCTTTCGTTTTCGAGGTCTATTGCATTTTGATTGGCTACTTTTTTATGGCCTGTTTTCGATAATAATTTGTCCACTTTAATTCTCCCTTTTGTCTATCCAAATTGGGTAATAGCTAAATGGAAAGACCTATTGTGTTGATCTTATCAGCCCCAGATAAGTCGTACAATTGGGCCTTGATACTAAAATACCAACATTTAGTTCCTGTTCTGTTCTGCTCTGCTCTGCTCTGCTCTGCTCTACTCTGCTCTACTCTGCTCTACTCTGCTCTGCTCTGCTCTGCTCTGCTCTGCTCTGCTCTGCTCTGCTCTGCTTTGCTCTGCTCTGCTCTGCTCTGCTCTGCTCTGCTCTACTCTGCTCTGTTCTGCTCTGTTCTGTTCTGTTCGGTTCGAAAGACTCTTGACTTCTTGGAAGACTTGGTTCTTGGTAGTGACTGTAAGTAGATCAGACAGGTCCTGCTTAGAAATAGTAAGACCATAAAATAGTTTTGGAGAAGATTTTAGTAAAAGAGGAAATCTATTGTTGAATCAAGCGGAACATTTGTAAAAAGCGAACTAACATAGGAGACAAGGATATAATATTGGTTGACAGTAAGCTCTCGAAAACGTCAAGAGAATGAAAAAGTCTGTCTGATCTAATTAAAATCTCTATCAAGGACCAAGCCTTTCAGTTTAATCAATTTTACTGTGTTTTTAATTTATATGAAGCTATAATAATAAACTAATATAGTATTGTAATATATATGATATAACATACTAATAAACCTTGTTTCTTTTTCAGCTTGTCCTTGCCACTGGCAATTACATGAACAAGGGTAACGCGAGGATAGCTGGAGCTGCAGCATTTAAGATCAGTTTTCTTACAAAGGTTAGTAACAGGTAGCAACTCTTTAATTTTTGTTTATACTCTGTTTGTTGTTACCATACGTACCCTGGTTTCTAATAGGGTTTTAGTATAAATCGAGTTGCTATCTATTACAAATGCTGTAATCTGATTGGTTACCGCACTCGCTCTCTATCAGACGATAGAAAGTGTCCTTTGAATGATACCCGGATGTAAACAAAGAATCCATTATGGCGTCTGTTTCCTGGTTTTTGGATGCGTTTATGAAGACGATTTGTAGCTTTTAATTTACAAGAATAGTCAAGATAAAGCAAAGGGAGCAACAATATGACAATTTAACAAATTTCTCTCGACAGAATTTCAACCACGGGAAATGTATATCGTTAACATTTATTGTTTGACTTTGTACGAATTAAAACATACATAAAAAATTATATCTTTGTTCTTTTGTTTCTTTTCCAGAGATTTCTACTAAAACAATTGGACTATACTCGCTCTCGTTTTCTATTAGATAGATGTATTGACTCCTAGAAAATTCGAACTCGTGTTCTAATTGTTAAGTAGAGTGAAAGTGCTTTGCGGAATAAAGTTTTCTGATAAATTGAACCCGATATGTTAAATACTGTTTCTACGATGTCTTGGAAGTTTTACAAAAAATAATTGCTTATTAACGGTTTTGTTATCAAGAATTTTTGAGATTTTTTGATCTGCGATATCTTCTAAGAAACTACGTGCAGAGATCCGAAAATGTCCTCAGTTTTAAGAGCAGTGAAAGCGTAGTGCCTATGGAACTGGAATGATAATCACAAGTAAAGTTATCACACTTGAGCTAGTAGTTGTACTTGTAGACCACGTTGGTAGCATGTATTACCTTCTAAGGCCCTGTTTATATGATCCTGGGTGAAAGGGTGGTCCCTTCCATCCGGGACAACTTGACCTGCAGTTTATATGAGGTTTTGTACCCGGGACAACTTTGCCGTCAGTTTACATGAAAAATATCTGGCCCCGGGCCAGCAATCAAATGTGGAAAATTTTAAGCATAAACACTCGAGTTGTCCCGGGTAGAAGGGACAAACTGCTTATATGGAGAAAGTTATCCCGGTTTGAAGGGATATCTTGCCTCGGCTAAGCGAGCTCTGGCACCCGAGACAACCCTTCGTCCCGGGACGCCATATAAACGATTGGCTGCGTTTTACATAGAAATGTATGAAAAGTTCTCTCACCCGGAGTAACTCGGTTAGGTGAGATATCCCTTCGTCCCGGGACAACTTTTTCCATATAAACGGGCCCTAAATCTACCATTGATAACGTTAAGCCTGAATGTTAGCAGCAAAGAACAGCAGTTTTGGTCTTTTTTTTGGCCTTCTTTTACCTCAAAAGCATGCTTGGCATAACTAACAAACATGCTCGAGCAATTCAGTTGGCGTGTGGCTCGGGCGAATATTATTAGTATAGCGACCGCTACCAAGATGGCATTGGTGCCCATATTTGTGGCTGCGAGTACTACAGACTTCTACACATGTGCTATTTATTCCTGTGCTTAAATGTTAACATTTATTTGCAGGCTAAGGCTCTGAAAAACAACTTTATTTTGTCCGCTATCTTAAAATACTTTTTGTCCGTGTAGCAAAACATTGAAAGTAAATATAATCCTAGTCTCAACAAATTTGTTTTATATTGTACCTACATTTATACACCTATAGACCTCTTTCATAAATGGTGGGCCTAACTGTTATTCCTTTATTTGTATGTAAATTACTTCCTAGCCTCGTCAACATGTGTAAAAACAATAGAATTTTCACTCAAAGTCGAGGCTAGGAAGGCTTAGTTGAATTTACATAAAAGGATGATAATAACATCCGTCATTATGAAAGAGGTCCATGAAGGATCTAGAACAAGTTGTTGTTGTTGCCTTAAGAACAGAGCATTATGGGAACTTGCCACTAGAAAAGACGCAACTTTTTCAATTTTTAAAACTGTTGCAACGCTCAACTATATATTTTTTGTTTCTAACTTCCCAGCTGTCCAGCACGAAAACAACCGATAACAAGTCCACTCTTCTTCACGTTCTTGTGAGTACAATCGAGAACAAGTATCCAGAGGTTCTTGACGTGAAGAAAGAACTTGAGAGCGTATTAATTGCTGCAAAAGGTAAAAGTCCTGTCTAGATTCAGAGCAGTGAAATCGTAACACTTGTGAGATGTGGCTGGAAAGAAAATTGCAAGTATAGAATGTACATCGGTACCACTAAGGCCACGTTGGTAGTTAACCAGCATTTTTGAGACTTTTAGAAATTCGATATCGTCTTAGAATCTGGCTGTATAAATCCAAACGTTCCATCATTTCACAAGTATTAAGCTAAATCTTTTTCCGAACCTAGTGGCCAATGTGGCCGGCGCTCATCTCCGGTTTCTGTTGTCTTAAGCGGATGAGAGTCATTGACTCCCCCTGGACGGGACACTAATCCATTGCAGGTTAAACTCAAATCTTGTTTATGTTTATTTATTCGCTAACAAAAATTGTACTACCGAAGCCGATTTTAAACAATGACGTTAGAAAAGATTGGACTTAATTAAACAGTTTTTTTCCTTTACTAACCGACCATGTAATTTTGGAATAATAAATGTATGCAAGTCATATCCTCGCCAATATTTGTAAAATAGATAAAAATAGGTATATTTAAAAATTAAGTGTTAAAATTTAGCTAACGTTTCCGATCAATATGATCATATAGGCTATATATAGGCAATATAGCCTGATAATCATATTGATCGAAAACGTTCATTTTAAATATAGCTATTTTTATCCAAATCTATGCAAATGATTTAAGTTCTGAATTAACCCTTCAGCTATAGTTAGGGAAAATTAAGAGAAGCTAAGCATGCGATAGGAATCATATAAAATGAAAAGAAAAATTCTCTATAACAGCTTGTATGAAAAATTGTATCGATTTTAGGAAAGTTTACTGTTTTAATTTTTATTATAGTTTCCTATCAGATGGTTGCGAGTGATATCAAAGAACTTGAAAAAGGCATGCGAGTAAGTTGAACATACGCCGATAGTGTTTGATAAATTTTTACTTAAGTCTTAAATTAATTTACAGTTTTTGCTTCGATACCATTACGGTTTCGAACATAGTTACACAAACATAAGCTCGGAATTTAAAAAAACGGTAAATGCGAAATAAGATGATGTCTTAAATACTTTCCTGTGTAATGTAATTGAAATTTTACAAAGAATGTATTTGTCATTGATGGTTTTTCCAAAGAGCATTTTTGAAACTGTAGGAAAGCCACCCCTTCTTAGAAAACTGCATGTATAGACTCAAACTTTTCTTGTACATACATTGAACAATACATTGTATACATACATTCATTGTATACAAATGATAATTGATTTCTTAGTAAAGTAACTTTAAAACGACTTTCCTGTAAGTTTATCATTAATTCAGGGCTCGTGCGGCCTGTAAACTCTGGAAAAAAACCCTTTTCTAAATCAATTCCCGAAAAATTAACCGCTGTTTCAATGATACGTACCCGTTTGAGTTTCTTTCTTGAAAGATATTCCTTCCAGAACGAAATTTATGTTGTAATCACATAACAACGTATAGGTTTGTTTGTCTTAGTTATAGTCTTAGTTTTAGTGGTGTAATATAACTAGTGGTTTTATTATTTTAAAAAGTTGAGTGTTATTTGGTGGATTTTTTAGATTGAAACAATGTTTAACTGTTGGTAACTGACACATTTTTTTATGTTTGTAGGAAATGAAAAAGGATCTTGGTGTCTTTAAATCGAGGCAATCACGATTGGAAGGAGATCGTTTCAACGAAGCTGTGAACGTATCCTTTGCTGTTTGGTGTAAGGTGGCAGTGTGCTCTTGTTTGAAAAATACAAAAAGGTCGAAAAGTAGATTAGTACTGCAACAAATTGAAGGATTTTTTAACTAAACTTTTTCTTGCTGTTTCCTGGCTTCCTGTTTTCCTTAAGCAGACTCGTGCTTCTCTTGAAAAGAAAATCTTTGTTCACAACCTGTGAACTACATGTTTTTCTCTTCTCATCTATCAGTATATGTCATGGTTCGCACTACTCCTGGAATTCCTGGAAAACTCCTGGAATTTTGAAATTTTCTTCCAGGGCCCTTGAAAACTCCCGGAAAAACTATTGATTTCCCTGTACGCCTGGAAATTTCCTGGAAGTTTGTGGAAAATATTTCAGCTCTGTAACAAACCAACCAAAAACCTGTCGAAGCATCTGGCTCGCAATTGTACTTTTGTATTTTATGTAGACGCAGTTTCAGAAAGTTTTTTTTCTTTGGATCTGGGTCAGTTAAACTTGAGATTGTTTTTTTTTCGCCGAAAGAATTAGGGGTTGGGTGCCATGGAAAAATTATTTTGCTACCCTGGAAAACTCCTTGAAAACTCTTGGTATTTTTTTTTCATCAATCAGTACGAACCATGATAAATCTGTCTTCTGAACTTCATTCCACAACTGTTACGCTTACATTTTACTTTATTTATTTTTTGACCTGTTTGTTTGCTCCAACATGTTGACAAGGCTTTATCAGCTGTCTATGGCTGTTAACGTTCGGGCTCTATATATTTTTTGATATACAAGCCCTTTAACAGTGTGACCCTAGGGGCCAGTATTAGTGGCTACGATTTACTTGGAGCACTCTCGTCTTTAAAAAAAATTTTAAAGTGTAACGAGTTGCTTACACGAAGTACCAGGGTTATCCCGCCATGTTTGACTCGTAACCGGCGACCATGTTGGACTTCTGGAGCCGGTTGTACAAAGGCTGGATAAAGTTATCCACTGGATAAGAGTTATCCACTGAATAAGAGTTATCCACTGGATAAGAGTTATCCACTGTATAGATTTTATCCGCTGGATAGCACTATTCGCCCTTCGTACAATTGGCCCCTGTAGTTTTGCTTTTTGTGCTGTATTATATGAGTTCATTTTGAGGTTGTTGTGATTCTGACAGTCGTTGCAAAAAGGTACTGATATCTTTTTTCTACCAAAAAATCAAAATCAAAAACATTCTTTTATATATTCTAAGAATGAAGACATTTATCGAAATCTTGGTACCATGATCTCCAATATAGAATTTTACGCTAAGCATGTCTCTTGGTTGTGGTGCTTCAAAAATATTCTAAGAGTCAATCTCAGTACAATCATTTGCTTTATTTTCTTCTTTTTTACTTCTTCTTTATCCTATTATATTATAACCATAATTATTAGTATTCCTTGATCTCTACTAGTTATCCTCAGTTTATCCCAACTATGCAATATTTGCCCTTCTAGGTTATAACTTTAGGTTAGCCCTGTCCACCCGCCGGCCTGTTGACTGTTGTCAACACAATTGTTATTGCTTTCAAATTTAAAAAAAATGCTAACCGATCGATTGATTGATTGGTTAAACGATCTCTTTATGTTTTCCTTGACGAGTTGTTGTTGTTGTGATCAGGAAATAATCTCATCAACAGAAGGCGAGCTTCAGGCTATTCTTGACCTCCAGACCAAAATGTTGACCAAGTTTAGTGATGTCGTCAAGTTTTATGGAGAAAATGAAGCAAAGATGACGACAGAAGATTTCTTTGGTTATTTTGCTGTTTTCCTTGTTAACTTCGAGGTAAACCAATAAAATAATATCAAGTAAATTATAGGTGTATAGCGAGACACAGTGGTCTAATAAAACGCGGAAGAGAAGAGGGTATTAATATTTAATCTTTGCACTTTGGTTTCTTATGACATTAAGGAAGGGCTTCAGTTATCTGATTAGAATAACCGTCTTTTAACTTTTTTTCTCACCTGAGACTGCCTGCCCTCATTTTGAACGAATCACTTAAATTTTCTAATCTTTTCAGCAGCTCTGACAAAGGCTTACCGCTCGAAACGTCAGCTCCTTACAATACTTACGGTGATAATCAAACATTTTAACCTAGTTTGATAATTTTTTATGTTATATACCGTGGAAAAATAAAATATGCTGACGTTTCGGACTGTAGTCCTTCGTCGGAGTGAAGTTTGTGGGAGATAAACAGAGAGGTGGTTATATAGTAATGTAAGGATAGATTGTCCAATGAGATAGGTAGGTAGAAAAACAAAAGGAAATATAGGCATAGAAATATGCGAGAAAAAATAATAATATAAAAAAACAAAAGGGTCAAGAATAACAAAAGGCTAATTAAATGCGAAGCGGACTACAGTCCGAAATGTCAGCATCTGTTATTTTTTCACGGAGTACAACTTGAAGATGATCAAACTGTTTCTATAGAAACACCGACGCAGCATCCGATTTTATCATTTTAACCTAGAATTGATTAAATCAAGCGTTGTAACTGCTCAACGACACAGTAAATTTTTTTAAAAAAAAAGTTCAATGAGTGTTAATATAAAAGGATACTATCGTTATTTTAAGACTCTTGAAGAGCGTTTCATTATAAAGTGGTCTTATAAACGGCAATTCAATTAGTAAAGAAATAAAAAAAGAAAGCACATTTTAGGACCTTAGCGGAATTCGACCTTTGACCTCTGACCCCCTTTCCCCATCTCCCTCCGGCCTGCGGTGCGGATGAAGTTCAGTACCGACAGAATCGGTTGACTTCATCTGTACCAAACTATGATACATGACATGTAATGAAGCGGTTTTTATTACTATTGAGCAATAAAACATTAAGTGTTTTTTGCAAAGAACATTTGCATTATCAGTTACAACAACGTTTTCAACCAATTGACAGTATGTTAGAATAACAGTCAAACGTCTAATATCCGAACATCGATTTTCGAGAGGTTTTGACTAAACGGACTTTGTAACTTTTAATTAATACCCCTTCCCCCTTCCCCATCTCAAAACTTGATTTCATTCATTCAAATAGATATCATAAACATCTGTCAATCAAACTTCTAACCCTAACTCCAACCCGCGAAGCTGAGGTGGGGGGAAGGAAACCTGAACTCTTTCGCTTGTGCTGTTATTAAAGGAAAATTTCTTATTAGTGTTCATACTTTTAATTACACCGCCTACTTACGGAGGTGCCAGTCGAGGTCTAATACTTCTTATTTAAATTTCAGAGTTAAAATTCTGACATAAAAATCATGTTTATTTGCGCATTCTTTGTTTAACGTTCTACAATCAATTATATTTGTTTTTAACACAAAATGTCTTTTTTTAATACGATAAGGTTGTTAATTCTAACTTTTACCTTTTCAGAGAACGCGTTTAGAAATTTCAAAGAAAGCCCAACTTGAGGAGGAGAAAGCGAAACGAGAGAAACAAAGAGAGGTAAAGATTTAGCTTCAACCATTCTAAACATGAACCTGAAGGAAATGTATAAAAATTATTTCTGTTTGTCTCGAAATAACGTTTAAACGAAGTGTTGATTGGCTTAAGGCTTATTTTGGCTTTTTTCGTGGTTCGAACTTGAATTGACGTCAAATTTCACACATTTCCCCTCGTACACGCAAACTAAAAACTGAAAAGAGGGGAAAATTAAAGCCTAACAGTTTTGACCTTTAATTGCTTTTAAAAAAAGTAACGCATTACTCGATTTTACTGAGCTATATGACAAGTTATAGCAACTTAAACTAATCTTTTAACATGCTGACGCATTTTGTAATAAAGTGGCTTAACAAAGCTAAACATACTGACTAGATAATTTTTCTTTAGCTTAACGCTCACGTACAGTACATAAAGATATTATTTCATTAATCCATACATGGAAGAGACTAAAGGCAAGTTAAAAACTTACTGTGAAAACAGTTCAAAAATCATGACCAAGAATTATCAAAGAAAACTGAATTCATGAAATCGAATCGCTTGCTACCGAATTTTGAAATTTACTTTATTAATATTATAGTTGTCGCCGAAACCAAAGTGGGTGCTTACAAGTTGGGCAACACTTGGTACAATAAAAACTTTTATGGAGCGATTTTTTGTTCTGATTCGTGAAAACTCTTTCTCTTATATTAGAAGAGACCAGATACCCCAAAGGATTACTCAGACACACCGTTGGTAAGTTTCAATTTAAAAATGCCCAGATTTTTTCTGAAACCTTGGTCTCTGATATGTTGTTTGACCAAGTCGGTATCTTAGAGAACCAGTTATACAGTTTCTGTATTGAGCGTTCTATTACAAAATGCGTCAGTGTTTTAAATTACATAGTTTGCTCCCGAGATATTGCAAGCCATTGTAGGATTGCTTTTCAACGTTTTTGCTAAAGCTGTCTAGTTGTAGAGATAAAGCCAAAGATAGCTCACAAATAATGTCAGTGCTTTCAAAATGCCTCAAGATGCTTAACTAAACATAATAAACATCCGTGATACAGCAAATTACGCTGGGTTTATAAAACTTCAGTTTTATTGTTGTAACTTTTTCTTTCTCAAACT
Organism: Isaurus tuberculatus; assembly: GCA_025447995.2. Classification (NCBI taxonomy): domain Eukaryota; kingdom Metazoa; phylum Cnidaria; class Anthozoa; order Zoantharia; family Zoanthidae; genus Isaurus; species Isaurus tuberculatus. The sequence goes on from JAOEHV020527975.1 coordinate 13,252, forward strand.
ACAGCTATTGAAATTTTAGAATTTTATCTTAAAATAATTTTTCAATCCATGTCCTTTGATCAAAAAGTGCGACTCGATCTCAATGAAAGAAGCCATATTTGCGCCCGCGATCTAAAACCGCTTTAAATCTGTTACGATTTGCTTTTTTGAAATTGATTTCTAGGGAAATCTCTATAAAGCACAATTTTAGAATTACAGTAGATATAATTTGATTAATTTGATTGATTATTAGCATGTGGGATTCAGCATTATCTGGAATCTCTGACGATAACTATAGCGAGTCCCCAGTTATAAAAATTACAGGTTTTAAGCCCTTCAATTAACAAGAAAACTTAATTTCATTTGTATTTCATAAAACAGAAAGGTATATGTATAGAATACAGGTAAAATGTATTCATTTGCTAATCAAGGATATTTTTCTTAAACCAAAACCTGTCCAGTCGAACGTTGATGGTCAGATCAGAATTTGAAGTATGAAATCCTAGCAATTTTAGTAGAAAATGACTAGCATACGAATCCTGCTAGTAACTTGATTGGCAAACAAACTAAGCATATGTTGAGTAATGTTACAGAGGGACTATCAAAAATCTTGCTCTCTGATTGGCTACTATTCTAGTGGTCTCATTTATGATAACCTACTTGTTTGGAAAAACAATATGAATGATAAAAGCGATGTACCAGATTTTAGAGAGGATTTTATTGTTATGTTTAGTCAATTATTTCAACTTCTTTAGTTGACCAATTGGTTTACTTATAATTAATATTTAGACCTGAATTATGAAGGTATCAGCTCAATCCGGCTTCCAAGTTTTATATTTACTTAATGGAAAGCGATAAAGCGTCCAAGAATCTGAATGTCCAATAGGAATAGCAGTTTTTAGGAAGAGAGGGGCTGGGGTGTATCAGAACCGAGATTGAGCGTTTGAAGAACGTGTCTACTCGGAGTTACGAAATTTGATTTAAACCTTTTCGGATCATGTTTGAGAAGCTTTGTGTTCTTAGATAGGGAATTTAAAAAATATGTAAAAATGGAGAATTTTCCACATCTGCACCCCCTTCTCTCCCCCTCCTATCAAAATTGTCAAATGATCCACATGTTCACCTTCTCCCCTCCCCCTCCCCCTAGAAAATGTAAAATGTCCCACATCTGCGCCACATCCTCTCCCCCTTGTATCACAAAATGCAAAATGTTTAACATCTGCACCACATCTCCCCCCGCCCCCCCCCCCTCCTCATCGTGCTAAGCATTAAAAGGAGCACAGTCGAGAGAGCCTGACGTACTATTTAAACTTAAACTTGTTATGTATTAGAATGAAATCCAATTCAACTCGTTAGAAAATGTAATGGAAATTTATACGTATGCTAATTACTCGGTAATGACATTTTATTGGCTCTTTACTCAGGAGCGTTCGAAGAAGCAGAAGCAGGTAAAAGAAAAAGGAGCAGGTGAACCAGTTGCGGAGCTCTCCAAAAGTTTCGAAGCTATAAATCTGAAAAGGCAAATGCGGAAAGTTAGCGAAGAAGGGAACGTTTCTCCTTTGTCTGGAGATGCTTCCTCACTTTCTTCAGGGGACTTTGAGTTTCCTAACAATGACCAGAGTAAAAAGACATCACGCACTGATCCTTCCTCAAATACGTATGAAGAAGTTTCACCGAGAAGCAGTAACGAAAGCCCACGAACTGCTACATTACCAGTAGTTAAGGTTGATATTAGTGATAGGGTGTCAGATCAACCGTTTTATGTGAAGAAATACGAAAAAGTACCTGAAAAAGAGACCCCAAAGCCTGTCGCTATGAGGGCAGAAAAATCACCAACTCTTGTAGCGAAACCTAAACCAGCACCGAAGCCAAAACCTAAACCAGCAGTTGCTCCTAAACCCAAAATGGAAACTAAAAAGCAAAACGGAGACAGTAAACCTTGGATTTCGGATCGGCAGTTTAGCTCTGAAAACAGAATAATAGATGTAAAATCAGCCAAGGGTTCTAGGAGGACAAAATTAGAAACAGTGGAAATGCCAGACGTTCCTCAGGAAAAAAATGTTAAAGGAATCTCCTCAATGTTTGAATCCAAGAAGTCTGAAACTGAAAAAGAGGCTATGTACGCGAAACCCGTGAAAGCAAATGAGAAGAAAACTAAATCAAACGAGAAAAAAGATTGCTTAGTAGAGAGTAAAGAAGAAGAAGAAGAAGATGGTCATATTCCCCCACCCATCCCTCCTAAGGTTGACGAGAACCTTCTTTTATCTTCTCCGGATTCAGACCCAGGACCACCAACTTTTCGACCACCCCCTCCTCCAGGTGTTAATGTAGACATCCCAACGTTTGAATCAACGAAAGAATCATCTACAGCAAAAGAAGAAAACCCATATGCTGATATTACGCAAGTTGAGACGCAAAAAGATGTTTACCCATATTCAGAAGTTGATATCATTTCTAGAATACCAACGCCTCCCCCAGCCTTCGATGATTCTCATGTTTCTTCAGAAGATAAGGAACTGAATTCGAAAGAGAACTCGGTGTACGAGGATGTCGAATTCAACGTAGTAAGAAGGAAGGCACCAATAATTGACCATAAATCTCATGAGGAACTTACTATGGCTCCCTCCTCCGAGGAAGTTTTGCGTGTTCGTCGAACTCCACCAGAGAAGCCACCACCATACAAACCAAAGCGAAATTCCAATCAACGTCTTCCTACCGAGCAAGATCCTCTTCCACAAAACACTTCTGACGGACAACAGCTTGACCATAAGAAGACGCTACCACCATCCCCTCAGTTTGCTGTCGTAATGCCTGGTTCTCCAAGGTTGGCCTCTGCTGAGATTAAGTCGAACTCTTCTCCAGACATGAAACCTACACCGAATTTTTTTTCTCATTCTCAACAGACGACTCCCAAGCCATTTTCAGGAAAGGACTTATCATCAGGAAGTTCCTCCCACCGTTCCAGTCCTCCTCCACCAGTGAGAATTTCGAGTTTAAAAAGTAGTCCAAGTTTGTCTTCTCTTAATTCACTTACCGGTTCACAAGTTCCTGCAAAAGGTACTGTTCAAGAACAAAAGGCTTTGTCATCTGCAGACAAAGATGCGATTCCGTCTTTCAAACCCCCACCACCACCTCACTCCGTACTTCATCCGCAGCCATTTGGTGTAAAACCCAAACCAATTTCTGGAAATAATGTGGCACGTAAACAAGAACTGAAGGAAAAAAATAACAATATAGATCCAGATTCTGTTGATAAAATGATTTGTCCCCCGCCCCCCAAGTTTAGTCCTGTTCAATCCAGGCGCGTTCTACCTGAGCCTGTTTACCAAACATCGGAACATATCGATGATTCCAACTTAGATTCATTGATAATTCCGCCTCCACCTCCTTCGAATGCTCCCCCTTCGCCCAGCGATGATGATACTGGTTTTGATTTCTTGTCATCTTTGCCTGCCGGGGGGGGACTCACTGTTGTCGCTCCTCCTCCCTCGCAAACGCCGCTTCTACCAAACCTCAGTCATTCAACTTCAGAAATAATCGTTAGCCCCGTACCAGGCCACGTTCAGTCTTCGGTTGCCTGGGAGGACTTAGATGAAATTCCAAGTAGGGACGTTGGAGCCATTCATAGTGAGAATATGATTATGAGGCCGTTAGTTCCGCCAATGAGAAAGCAGAGATAGCATCTACCTTTAAATCATATCAAAATTGTTTAGTGAACTCTACATTGACTTTCTTCAAGATATCTGCTTACCCCGAAAAGTGACTACTTCAACATAAACATACATTCATTTTCATTTTTGAAAGTTCTTTTAAGGATATATTTTAGCATTCGGGGCTCCTGAGAGAATTTCTTAATTTACTTTTTAATTTAAACCCATTATATCTAAATAATCCGGAGACAAAACAAAGTGTCGATGTGGCTAGATGTGGCATGTAGTTTGCAATCCAAGCAAAACACTGAGTTCTTAATTAATTCTTTGGACGTTACAAGCGAATGAAATTTAGATTCTCAAGTCGTATCGCCAAAAGTGTATCAAAATTTATAGTTACACCAACCCATTTAAGTTGTTAAGGAAAGAATCCAACATTAATGAGACATGTTAAAGAAGAACTCCTGTAATAATTCCAAAGATCTTACGGTTTTACCAAAGGTTTTACGCTTTTTAAAAGTAAACAATAGCACTAATTGAAGCTCTAAAAATGTGTCACGAGTGTTCTTGTCTTGCCTTAACCAGGCAGTCGCCTTTTGGCCGTACGATGTCTGATTAGTATCTGACTGTATTTGTATAAAACAATGGCGGCGTGGTTGATGCAGTTGGTAAGATCTCTGACTTCCAACCACAAGATCCCAGGTGCGATCCCCGGCTCTTCCGAAATTTGAACGTTTGTGTGACCTTTTCCGTTAAAACTTACTCATAATTTCTATTCTTACGAGATCGGTAAATGAGTACCAGCTTCGGCTGAGAGCTAACCTGCGATAAATTAGTATCCCGTTCATCGTGGGCAAGGACTATCGTCCTTTTATCTCTACAGAAACCGGAGATAAGCGCTGGTTCTGCGGTCCACTAGGCTCGTGAGAATTTTATCAGATCCCTTGAAGTCCCTGGAAAAATCTTTTAATTTCCTAAACCTTGACCCTGGCTATTGGAGTGGTGAATCCACCACCCCTCCCCCCTATGCTTGAACCTTCTTCCCCTCGGTGCATGGGTGTTTCTAAACCATTTACTGACCGGCTATGTCATGTATTCGTAGCAATTCCCGTTGCCTTTAAAGTCTTCGAAATACCAAGCTCGCTGACTTCAATCGACAACAGTTTAACTAATAACTAGCAGGTTGGAGAGGGATTTTTCAGAAAGAATGAATAACTGGCAGCTTTTCTGCTATCTTACAAGTTTTACTAATTTTAAGTTCTCAACAAGGATTTAGACGAGGTGCAACTAAATTGCATTATGCTCTAAAATAAATAGATGAAGCAGCAAAATAATATATTTCTAGTTCCACTCATACCAGTTTCTCAAAGTAGTTATCGCTGCAACTCTGATATTTTATCTTGTGCATGTTCTATTACACTGTTATTTTACATTTTTTTCCGTTAGTTTTGAATGAAGTATGTTCATCTTGCCGAAACGTTGATTTTAAAATGAACAGATTTTAGGAAAAACGAAATAGTCAACAGTTCGGCTCTTGTCTCCGACGAAGGTAAAAAAAAAAGTAATTGCTTTATTTATACTCGGATTTTTGAAGTAGCTGTAAAGCTAATATCTCCGAGTTTACACAAACTATCCCAACAAGAGATTTCAAAATCTTTGAAACACCTTACAATTTGAAACACCAACGCAGTCAATAATAATCATCACAGCCACGTAAAAATATAAATTTTTTTTTTCTTGGATATTTCTAGAAGCATTGATGTAAAAATTAACGTTCGTTTTTTCCATAACAAGACGAGAACAAAACTTTGGCGCGAAAATGTTAAAACCTACGCATGCGCACTCGTGGTATTAAAAACATCTAATCGTAAAACGGATTAGAGTGACAGACAAACAGTCAAAAAAGAATTAAAACACTTTTTCTTAAAGAGTACTGTTTTTCCGACTAAAGCTAAATATTCTTATTTTTGCGAATTTTAGGCTGAAAACGTTATTCTGTATAAACTTAGAAAACAATGTTACTGATAAAGCATCAGATAATCTGTCGTATCATGACTTTGGATAAGGCAGGTTCGGCTACACCGTTTCCTACTTATGCCAAGATCTGTGGGGAATTATAAGAGCGACTTGCACGAGTAAAAACTCGAATTGCGAGAGAGTACCTTTATTCCTTCGCTTGCAAATTTGTACAGGTCTTATATGGATTGATTTATATTTTTTCTTACAATTATTGCGTCCGTCCTTATGGACTGGGAGTATTTAAAACCTGCAGTTACTGTTGTTCTTTAACTTTCCTATTCGTATGAACGTAACTAGAAACAAGTTCATTTTCCAATGAAAATACGTGCAGATATAATACAGGGTTCAACTCCCCTACGAAGCTTGTGGCAATCATCATCCTTCGGCACTGGCCGGGATGTTTTGTATAACAGTTTTCCACAGGTTTCGGTCCAATGTAGCATTACTCAGATCCACTGGGGTAATGCCCTTGTCCCTCGATAGCATTTGAGGGAAAGTCATTCTACGACTTCGGATTGGGATGTTTTGCACAACAGTTTTCCACAGGTTTCGGTCCAACATAGCATTACTCAGATCCGCTGGGGCAATTGCCCGTGTACCTCGATAGCAGTTGAGGGAAAGTCATTCT
>JAOEHV020528069.1:0-19513 GCA_025447995.2 Isaurus tuberculatus
TAAGGTAAAAAAGTTCGTTTTAGGAAAATATGAAAAAATGGAACCCCCCTATGAAAAATCCTGGATCCGCTACTGATTGTTCTTGATTTTCGGCCAATCTGAGGCTCGTTGCTCTTCTAAAGTCGTTCTTATATATATATGTATAAAAGCCGGCGTGTATACAATGTTTTCACAAAATTAATTCTTTTGGAATACTTGTTGTGCGTCCAGTAGTCTCTGTACTGCTTTTGACTCTTATATAAAATAAAAATAGAGATAGTCCATTTACATTACAAAAACACTAAATATTTGGAACTATAAAAAGTAATGCAAAAAGCGGGAGAGTAAGAGTTCTAATGACACAACATTTTTCCATGTTTCAACATTTCGCTGTTTAACTGCTTACAAATAAAATAATAGTTCTGTGTTTAGAAGTGTAAACTAACAAGGTTAATGATAGGTTTGTATGAAATAAAAAAAAACTCGCATTGAACTTCCTCCAACTACTTAATGTACACGCTGTACTCACAAACTAATTACGTAAATTTCTGAACTGTGCGTCATATGTTTTATTTTCCAGGATCTAGAAATATTTGGTTTTATGCGTGAAATTTTAATTAGCTTGAAATCATTTAGAAGGAAGTCTAATGTTCGATGTAACCACAAAATTATTTCTTTGTTTTTGTTTTGCGAAAATATACAAAGACTATATATTATGCTTGATAGTTTTAAAACATAATTATCTTGAATAATGAACAAATTACAGTCTATTAGCAATACAGAAATCAGAAGTCAGAAGTCTAATGTTCGATGTAACCACAAAATTATTTCTTTGTTTTTATACATTTTAGCAATACACCGATGATTAGTTGCGTGTTCCATGAGTTGAAAAAACTGTTGACATTCAGACGTTTAGTTACTGTTTTTCGGAAAGAAGTGCAACTTGACTAGAAAAAAAAATTGGGCCAACAGTCTGAAAACTTTGATATGTCGTAAAGCACTTGCGACGGGAAATTATATATTGTAGGGCAAGAGCACTTTTATTTGACTTATCAAGTTTAAAAAAAGAATATATACGGACTTTGCTGCAAGTAAAAACTGGCTGATCATGCATGCATTTTACATACGCAACGAATTAACATGGTTTTTGAAACTGAAAGAGCAAATTGAAAAAATATGAATTCTGTAATGTTTGTGGTCACGCAGTAACCAAAACACGTTAAACAATCAAAGTATTCATGAAAACTTTTTTTGAAAACAATGAAATGTTTTCACCTCGAAAGTTTTCATGAACTTGCTAAGAAACTTCTTTCTCATTGAAGATTTTTTTACACTCGAAGTCGAAGATAAAATTAGTATCACCGCATGCCACTGTGATATCTTTTTTATTTTTTCCCGCAGGACCGAAGAAGAAGGATCCAGCCGACGAACATGTTTAAGACAATGTTATTTGCCGCTTACATCCCATTCCAGTTCTTTCGTCTTTTCTGTTTGATTTTTTTCGTTGTTTTCATGGTCGATTGTACTTTATTTCATGCAGAAACCAGTGTTAACTGCAAGCTCAACTTTACCATGTACAAATCAGTAACACCTCTCTGTGGGCCGTATTGCTGGAAAGGTTTGTGGTTATGTTGTTCTGTCCTAACTTCCTTCCTTTGGTTATTAGGCAGTTCATTCGCTTGTCCGAAACTCTTAAGCTCATTGCGGCCTTTAACAAACAAGGAAATTTTCGGGAGAATCGTAAAAAAACCCTATTTTTGGTCTCTAAACATGATCGTTATAATGGTAATGGTGTACGACGGGATTCTAATCTCTAGAAATGAAGGCATCATAGTCTATGTTGAGTGTGTAGTAGTTATATCAAAGCTACTTAGTTTGTTATTGGTGTTTCAACTGAACTTTACCCTTCCACCCTCTAGAGAAAAACATTTCCATCTTATCACCGTCCTGGCTTACAACTTTACACTTTTTCTTTTTACTTTGGACAACCTCAGCAAATTTGTTGAGCTGTCGACAAGAATTGCTTTTAAGTTCTACACTGTTAAGAGCTATTCTCATCCGTTAGAGATGGTAGACTTGATGCTGGAAATTGTCGACGCATATTTGTACAAATCATTCCTGCATTTCTTCTGGCTGAAATTGTTCTGCGGGACAAAAGACGTGCTAAAAGTGCGTCGCACTAAAATAGCGTCAATGGGCGACGGCGATGCCGAATAAAAGTTGAATTGGAGAATACCATTCTAAACATGCCAAGGAAAATCCGTAAACATGAATGGCATCAAAATGAATAACAATAAACAGGAATTGTTTTACAACTTCAACCACTGACTTTTGGTGAGTGGTAGTTCATTCGACCCGCGAGGTGTAATTGTTTTGTATAGTTTTTTTAAAATGTGATTAGAATGGAATATAAAGCTGTATACATTTGTTAGAGGCTGGGTAGAATCGTGGTTAGGTTCCTTTTGTTCGTGCTATGCACTCAGCCATTAGGTAAAGATGTAAAATTGGGTCATTTCTGTTCAACAGAAGTTAATGTATGGTAAGAAAGGAAGAAACTAGACCAGAAAATATATCATTCAACAACAGGAATTGGGTATGTTTTCCATTTACCATGAGATTCCGGAAATTCCGGTTGGGATGTAAATGGAACGCACGTTTTTCGTTCGTTCCATTGGAAAATTTCCGGAATAAATGGAACTTATGAAAAGGTAGTCCTGTTTTCCCGTTGGAAACTTTTCCGATGGAAATGTGTGTTTCATTTACAAGTTTTCACAATGTTTCACCACGTTCACCAGTTCCAGGCTATTCACGGCCACAATTAACTATACGGAATATTTTGTCAAATGGAACACGTTCTGCACCCGATGGGAATTTCCACCGAAATTTCCGAAATTTTTTGGTAAATGGAAAACGCCCCAAGCACAATAAAAAACAAAAGTCTTAATAACTGAACCGTAGCACAACAGCTGTGCACGTTTGAATGTAGCGAGCTGACCAGCTGTTTAACGCCTTCTTTGATAAACTGTGAAATGGTTATTTCTGAAACCTAGATTTTTAAATATTTTTATAATGAGATTGTAGCCGATGTATTTTATACCAACAAGATAAATGTGTCTTGAACACCAGTACTCACAATGTAGTATAAACGGAAAATTGCCATTTGCTGACCACGGGGTGTCATATTTCTCAAAATAGCTGTTTATGAAAAAAGTACAATGGAACCCCGAATAGTACGACCGCCTTTGGGCCATGGAAATTTGGTTCCTACTAACTGGGTAGTCGTATTAACGGGGTTTTCAAATAAGGGAACTTGTGGGTTTTTGTTTTGTTCGGGCCACAAAAAATTCGTAATAAAAGGGTGGTCGTATATGGCGGGGTTCTATGTACTTCAAATTTTAAAAGCAATTTGTTAATCACTTCGGCAAATAGATGTGCACACAAACATTTAATGAAAATCATGTGTGGTTTTCACAAGTCGTACTAGGTTTGCGTCGCGCGTCAAAAAAATGAAGACGCTATTTCAAGCTGTTCAATAAATCATACACACAAGAGATAGGATTTTAGTATTTGTTTTATTTATCAATCCCAATACAATAAACTGTTTCTATTTCAGCTTGGCTTTGTGACGCTTCACGTGTTTGTAAAAGCGGTTAACCTGCAAATATATTGAAATTTCACAGTTTTTTAATTTTTAAACTTATCCTTAAAAAAAAATTCTTACTATGAATTTTATTAGGTTAAAAAAATAGATATTTTTTTTCGTTTCTTTTTTCGTGACCACCTTTAAATATTTGTGTATATTGACATTAAAGTTAATTCAGAAGTTCGGATTATTTTAAAAATTATTATAGATAACCGGATTAACTATTATAATATCCTAACAAATGTTACTGTAGTTGTACATGAACTACAGTAAGTGCAGTTAATCCTTAGCAGAGGCGGCGGCAGCAAATATTTGATGGGGGGAGGGGGAGGGGGGAATTTCGAGGACCGAACGGATGAGAAATCTAAGGGGTCCGGTCTGTTTTTCTTGCCGCTTGCGATTTTATAAATACCACAATAATGATGCATTCATAAATACTCGAAGGCAAGATATTTTTTGGTTTTAAAGATAACCACACAATAATGTAAATCACTTACGTCAGAGTTAAAACTCTGGTTGACGATTGTAGTAAAACTAAAATATAATAAATTAAAAAGTCAACACGACGTAAATAAAATTTAACAAAATATTATTTTTCGGCTACAAAATTTCTTCAGGTTAGAAGAAGGCTGGTTTGGTTAGCCGAAATATAGTATGTTGTTAAATTTTATATACGTCGTGTTGACTTTTGACCCCCCCCCCCTCCTCTACCGCCGCCACTGCTTAGTGAAGTTTGACAAATTCTAGAAAGGACACCGACAAAGTTTTTTTTATTACAAAATAATAAAGTAATCAATCAAAATTCATCTTACAAAGAAAACATTCTTGACAGCCATGGTCGCGTGTTTGCTCAAATTCTACAATGCTGCAGTTTTTTATGTCGACATTAAAACATAGTAAGATGCTATTTATAAGGCCATTGAAATAAAGAAAATGAATAGTTTGCTGACTGCTTTTTCACCCAGCTGTTTTAAGTTTTTTTTTTGTTCTAGCATGTACATTCAATTTGTTATTCGTGTTTGCATCATCTCCAATGATTCGCATTTTTTGTAAGTAGGCACTGTTAAGCTACTGGAATACTACCTCACTGATAAACTGAGCTTACTGTCCCCAACACTAGTTACAGAGACGTATCAGGTAACTGCAGCCACAGGTCATGTTTGTAATTTTTATTACCGCTAAATCTACTAATATTTTGCCTGAACGTTAATTGACATGGACAGCTGTTTTGGGTCTTATAAAGTCTCCCAGCATGACATAACTTAAACAAACATGCAATGCTGATGATTAGGCTAACAATGAGGAACCCCGGCTGTTACAAACATTTCGAGTCACTAAAGACTAAATACCTTGACTGTCTTTGAATCTTCGTCCACACTTTAAATAGAGATTTGAGGCTGCGTGATCCAGTTTCAAGTCGATTTCCATGGCCCACTTTGCAATTTGAAATTATTATCAATGAGTACAAATGACAAACTGCCCTCAGTAAAACTCGCTTTTCTGCGGGCTAAACGATAAATGAGCGGGCTGTAAAGCCTGTAAATGCATTTGCCTCCCTGATTCTGATTGGGTACAGAGACGCCTAACAACTTCACTCAGCCAACGAGATCCTGAGGATATACCATTTCAATGCCGGAGTTGGCGCGAATTTTTGTTTGTCTCTTTGTAATTCTGTGGTGAACAGTGGTGAACGTTTGAAGTCTGGAGATTCTGTTTTAAAATCGAAGAAGCCCAAAATTTTCAGCTTTTTTCGGGGGGGGGGCATTTTTCTAGTCAAAAGTCCGACTTAGACAATTAGCAACTGGATGAAATTAAACAAAAAGCTCAACGGAAAAACACCAAGAGAGCAACTGAGTGGGAGTAAAAAAGTTCGAGAAATGGTGTGCAAAAAGAAAAATTACAGTGGATCTCAAAACAGTAGTAAGTCCAAGGGACTTGAGTGAAATTTTGCAAAAGTTCTTTGTTGAAGTGAAAACAGAGAAAGGCCAAGCATTAATTCCAAGTGCATTGACTGGAATTAGGGCAACCATTCACCGCCATCTAGCCTGTGATCCACACAGCCGAAAAAAACATTTTGCAAGATAGCTAAATTATGTCTACTAACAAAATGTTTGAAGCGATTAGGCCAAACTATTTACGAAAGAAAACAACGCGAAACCAAAACACAAATAATCTATTCAATCAGGAGACTTGCGGAAATTGAACTTATACTTCATGGAAGGCCAGAACACGGCCTTGTGTATTGATAATATTGATAATCAAATGTGATTGTCCTATTCGCGGGCGGTGCCATTTCGTTTACGTGACGTCACTCGTGCGCGCGAAATTTTTTAGTAAGCGGGAAATTTGAAGTAATACATGCAATTTTTTAAGTTAATATTTCATATTTCTACGTTTCTGAAATATGGTTCAATGATCAGGGAATCACACCCACACTGCCTCCAATGCCGTTTTCTTAAAATAAAACTTCAGCGCAAGAATGACAAACAAAATGGCGCCGCCCATGATTTTCAAACGGCAAAGTAGATCATAGAAAACAATCTGAAACTGGAACAGACGGGCTCGAATCCGTATATAAAGCATCGACGAAGATTCAGGAGTAGTCAAAGTATTTTTGACGAAAAATGTTTCTAACAGTCGGGGATTCCTTGAAGGAGTAATGCCCACTACCAACACGGCAAAGGTGCTCATGTTAATGCTTGCTAGTATTCTTGATACTAGTTTGCACGTTCTACCAATACTTGAGATTATCATTTAAACCATATCCAACAAGCATTAAGGTACAGGTGAGGTTAGCAATTGTTAAATGTAAAGGGAGTGACCCATAATCCACCAAGCCAAACACTTAACACAAGTGTATTTTCCAACTACAAAGAATAACTTTACTGCTCTCTAAATAACTCTTGTATTTTTTTTCAAAGACAGAAAAAAATCCTTTGATGGTCTAGCGACATTTTCTTTATTGTGTTACGGAGCGTGTTTAATAAACAACAACAACAGAGAACTTACAGAGCCCACAAGTTTTCCGGCACACATTCCGTACTTTAGAATCCCTGCAGTAACGTGAATACTTGGGACACCTTAAATCCAAGTCTCTGCAAGCTGAACATATATGTTTTTAGAAGGCGTTATGAAGACATATTACAGAAGTATGTAGCAACCAAGAAAGTAACGTTCGATCCTGCTACAGTAACTAATCGTTTGGTATCCGTAGTTACTTAGGCAGTTGTTATGTTGTATATATAACGCAGCACTCTGTTTCGTGGTATGAAGAGTGCCGCAGATTAGCTGTATCTAACTGTTTCTATTATTTTCCTTATTTTGGCCAAAGTTTTTATTTTTTATTTTTTTTATTTAAACATATTAGTAATTGTTTGCCCCAAAAGCACCTAGGCTTATCAAGGGGGCTCACAATAATACAGTAATCAGGCTTACAACTAAACAGACGGACACAAACATCACACAAAGTCACAACAAATAAATTTACATAACTAGAGGTGTATTAATTAAACGGACAGACAGTGGCCATTGAGAGGCAATTTGTACTAATTAAAAAATTACATCAGTAGAAGAGTATTAAATCACAGTTAGTCTCATCTACTAACTATGATTAAATGAACAGTCAAACAGTGGTCATCGAAAAGCGATAAGCACTCATTATAAAACGCTGGACTTCACGAAATAAAGTACAGTTAATATCATAATTTACAGATTTAACGCCGTACAGTAAAAAATTAATTTTCTAGCATCGCTGCTCGATGACCACGTTTCACCGAGAATAGTAGCAGCAGAGGTAAAGAGGATATTACATTGAGCGGCATACCTTGGCCAAAGTTCTAATTATCAATTAGACAACGAATTCAAGTTTTCTGAGTCAATAGATAGTCAATGTGGTGTGTAGTATTGAGTTGACTATCTGACAAATAGAAAACGAAAACGAGTAGTCAAACGTTTAGTTCATTTTTTTCATCATTTTGACAAGGGCACAAAACGTACGCTTTTTCCCAACCCCCTCCTTCCCCCGAAAAAAAAATCGTACGCAATAAAATGACGATTTCCCTGTATCTTTTCTACTCCACAGAAATTTTTGAGTTCGTGACGCTCATCTTTTGCATTATTCAACGCTTCGTCCGCCATTGTGTTCGAATGCGCGTGAATCATCAAAGTAAAGGAAAAGGTCATCAATACGTCACGCCCCTCGGATGTCTAGTCCCAGGCCAATTCTGCCAATTCCGAGACTGAAATGGAATGAAAAGAGCAGAAACCAAATTCGTGTTCAACTGTTGGCTTAAACTTGGTTTTTGCTGAAGTAATGTTATCGTCATTTTTAAAATTTGAAAAAAGCGTACATCCGCCTTGGACCCCCTTCCCCCAGCGTACGTTTTGTATGCTCGTTAAAATGATGAGAAAAATGGACGACCCCTAAGTGTTTTAGCATAGATCCACTTACATGCTACCTCCCAAGAAATCGTGTCTTTTATAGAACGTTTAGTAGTAAAACACTTTTGCTACGAAAAGGATCTCCTCGCGCGTGACAACCGACAACGGTCGCCCGGATCACGCGGAGCGAGCTGACTATGAAAGGCTCCCCGTTTTTTTGTTGAAAGGACACAAAAAATTTGCAGACATTTGCAAAGCTCTGTATCACCATTAAATGTAACAACAACAGTAAATTTAATACTAACCGGAAATGTAATAAAAATTAATGCTAAATGTAATATCATTCGTAAATGTAATACAATTTAAAGATTTATAACTCTAAATTATTACGAGCTCCTTATCATGTTGGTTCACCGACAAGCTAAGCGTAATACATCAGTCATTTTATCATTTGTTTTGTATTTCTACATTTTACTGATAGATCTTCACAGATCCTACGTACCAAGCCATTTCGTACACGGTCTTTGCAGTAGTCTTTATATGTTCATATACTTTGGGCCGTAGGTCTTCGTTATTTCAACATGGTTTGGCCATGTGCTTTTCTACAGGGTTGTTTTGTCAATCCGTAGTTTTGCTTCTCAGTGAACCGAAAAGCCACATTTGAACTCTGACCCTTGGTAGCACGCAGTATTGCGTTTGCCGATCGTTTTTAAGTCTATTTTTGTTTGAGTTAGGATTAAGTTACAGTCTTTTGAGCATGAATAAACTCACTGGCATTCGTGTCGGGTGTTTTACCTCTGTTACACCGTACTGACGACTCCCAAGAAGGACAAAGCAACTGTCTACGGTTGCAAATTCTGACTTATTCCGAGCTCCTAATCATGTTGGTTCTTTGACAAGCTTCCTTTTACGTAGTTTATTAGTCATTCTATCACTTGTTTTGTGTTTCAACATTTTACTGATAGATCTCCACAGATTCTACGTAACACAGCATTTCGTACACGGTCTTTGCGGTACAGTGCTGTATTTTCAAACACAAAACGCGAGGGAAGAGGGGGGAGTCGGAAAGATGCTCAAGAAATTGCTGCAGAACAAAATCAAAACTAAAAAGTAGCAAAACAGAAAAAAGCATTAACGAGAAATCGTGATTTACTTAACAGCTTTAATTTTGTATAATTTGTCAAAGTCAACCATACTTCAGTTTAAACTTTTGATGCGCATTAATAATTAAGCTTGCGACTTACCTCCACCGTTCTTCTTGCTGTTAATCCACTCGATAAAACTACTGACTCGAGCGAACACGGAGAAGTAATTGGTGAGACAATCGCGGTGACCCCAGCTTACAGCCCCTCTCAGAACCCACCTTCCTCCCTCTTCACATACGAACGGGCCGCCACTGTCGCCTTGACAACCACCCTTCAATAAACAAGGATTGTGTTCAGTCGCGCAAAAAGCCCACGATATACTATGAAGAGATTTAGAAACAAGTTTTTGAAACTTGTTTCCGAAACTTCACATAACAAATTAACATATCTTTTTGCAAAAAGAAGGCAACAAAGTTGCGTTAAAATGGCGCCAAATCGTGCGCAAGCTTCTGTGTGCAATTACACTCCTAGGCTTAACTATGAAACAAAGGAAAAGACGGCGAAAAATCGGGAAATATGGGTGAGACCATGAATGCGGAAAAAAGCAAGCTGCGGTGCTTACTAAATTCTGTTGCAAAACTATAACTGATTGAAATTGATTGTTTGTTAGAATTGATGAAGTTGACTTTAATTATTTATGGAATTTGGTACAGCCATTACTAGAACGCAGTAGTAGTGATATTCTCTTATTAAGTGCAGTGTCAAAAAAGTTCTTCTTCTTTTCCTCTTGTCCACTCAATATCAGCCATGCTGTGTTGTACATAAAGTCATATGACCACAAGCGGTTGTTGATTGGCTAATGATCATTTTGTTTTTGAAACAAGAAGATAGAAAATGCTCTATCACCGAAATTATATTTCGGAATTTAAAAAGTATTCGGAACATTTCATGATACATTGGCGTACTATATTTCGGAAACCTTGTTTCGCAAACAAAATTTCTGAAACTTTTCCTAGTGTATCTTCGGCTTAATGATCCACAATGCATTGTACCTTAAGAGCCTCGCTCTTGCGTTTTCTTCACATTTCCGTAGCAAATGTCTTACGACAATTCTATACGTTTCAACAAACCCGAAATCCCTCAGAACAGTTTTCCCTCCTAACCAATCCTCACACTTTCTTTGTCTCCTTCGCAACAAGGTTACGGAACCTTTATTACCTACTCGACTCCCCTAACAGTTATCTGATGTGGTTGAAAACTTCCATCTTATAATTTATAGCAACAAAGCAGCGTACACTGGGTTGCACCCAAATTATTTTAAACATTATCTTCCTCCAAACACAATTCATGCTGTGATCTTATCACTCTTGAATCCTTTGGCCTGTCAGTTTGAGTAAAAATCATTCCATAACAAAGTCCGCAACTCAAGCTAAGCAGTAGCTCATCAAACGCATGTAAAATTTCGATACTAAAAAATATAATAGCACTAGGAACAACTATAGTTTCCATCAATGTTCAAGTTCCGCGAAAGAGCAACTCAAATCCATATTTGGTGGTAGCTGCATTAAGTAGTCTTGCACTAGAATTGCAATTTCTAACGGAAAAAAAAAAAAAATAAACAAAAATAAACCAAACCCATATTATAACTGTTTGTCACAGGCAACCCGGTAAACATCAGTGAATAGATAATAAATGGCCGCTAGAAGGGACACGAAATAAACCCAGTTACTTACTCTTCCTTGACCTCCAGCGCATATCATGGACGTCTCATCTATTGGACCTAATATGCCGTTTGTTTGCAAGCACTCATCATGTGAAGCAACAGGAAGCATGGCTTGCTGAAGAACATCTGCAGAGTTTCCCCCACCCACAGTTCGCCCCCAACCTAAAAAACCGGACATCCTTAAAGAAAATTCCTGTTTTTCCTAAGTCAGGAACCTGTCAGTTTCAATGCACCACACGTTTTGCATACATGAATATGTTAAGCATAAAGCAAGAATGAAATCATCAAGAAAAAAGGCTATGGACCATACAAGTAATTGTATTGATTCATCCATTTTCTTTGGAACGAAGTAAGTCTTTGATAACGAAAACAAGAAAATTAAGATTATGATCAAGTAAATTCAATCTTTTGAAAAAACTTTTTAAGTTTTAACTCCGAAGATGAATTTTAAATTGAAAACGTTGAGTTTATAGGATCAGCAGTTTTATTAGTTTCATCAATTTTATTTTCTATATATATTTAAGAACTTTAACAAGGCAGCGTGATGCAGACAAAAATGGGTATTAGAATAGACTTACGAAACATCTCCGTATTTCAGTTTTACTCTTAGTGTAGTGCGGAAAACACTATCAGATAGCAAGATCCCATAGCACACCAAAGGTAATCTAATCATACACAATATGTTGTATTGAGATCACTCATTTTTCCTGCTTGTCCTTTCTCACCTGAAATGTAGCAGCGGGACCCGGGTCGCACTCGACTTCCCGTTGGGGGTAGACACACAGTGCTCACTTTGTCACTGATTTGCACCGGACGCTCAAGTCTCAACAGTGCCACGTCATTCTTCAAGTGACGCATGCTGAACCGTTCGTGTTTGAAGAGCTGGGACAGACGGTAAGTCTGTTGAACGGACGTGCTGCCGGTACGCCGATGAGCACCTAGGACAGTGGAAATTAAGAGCGGCTTTGTTAGTGACTGAGGACCCCAGAGGGAAACGATCAGGAGGTAGGAAGCCCAAAATGCTTCAGTTTGTTTCGAAACACTCATTTTAGTGTCGTAGCATAACACAAAAAATCTAAAAGAGCAAAAATAATTCTTAAACGTTGCACTTTGGCTCCTAAAATTTTTTTTTATACAATTAGCACAACCATCTTTTACTTATGTTCTTTATTTTTTAGTTGTTGTTATTGCCTATTCTTCTTCCGATCTGCATATATCACATTTTCCTGTATAAACTCTAAACTCAGCGTTTTAAGTTTCTCTGACGAAAGGTTAACGCTAAAAACATCAGCTTCCACCTTTAATTACGGCGACAATAGACCAGTTTCGAATTGTAAGTTGCCGCTGACCTTCTATGACAACGGATTCATTTGTCCAGCCTTAGCCTCAACATGAAGTTAAATATTCCTAAATGCCAATGTAGTTTTACACTATTTACAACTGTGTTTATTGTTGGAGGTGTGACTTCTCGCTCTCTCTCACTAGTATTTTTGAATATTTAAAACCAAAACGAGGCTAAGACTGTACAAATTGAATATGTAGTCATTGTAGTCAGCGGCAACTGAGAATTCGAAACTGGTCTATTAGTCAGTTCAACCTAAAGATGATCGCGTAATAGTTATGGGATGTGGCTCGATGATTGATTGGTTTACGTCTTTTACCTGCTTAACTATGCACTTTAGTAGTTTTGATTTAATTCATTCCTTAATTTTTTTTCAGAGAGCAGTTTCGCAAGCTTGGTTTATTCGGTTGCAAAGCGGTAAGAAAGTACACAGTTTGTAAGTGGTTTTTATGAATATATATCATCTTAGGAAGAATATAAAGGAATAGGGTATCAACGTATACTATGATATATAGATCATGTTTTTGGAAATGCTTACCAACCACCACGGTATATCCCCTGGGAGATGGGTCATTTTCCACGCAGTGCGCTGCAGTTAACACCAAGTCAGGCTCGATAAGAGACCCGCCACAAATATGGCGTCCGTTCACGCGGAGAGATATTTGCCACGGCCAGGAGTGGGGTGAGGCGTTTTCACCGTTCACAACTCGGACTGAGAACGGCTTCCGACCACACCCTGAAAATGGACAGAAATTACCAGCAAAGAACAAAATCAGTTTCCTTTCTTGTTTAACAACAAATGTTTTAGTCTTAGGTATTTTGCGATGAATTATTTTGTACAAAACTGTGAAACCCAAGACTGCAGCTCTTCCGTTCAAGAAAATGATAGGGATATAAATTATTCTAACTGCACTCAAATAAGACCTCGGATGTAACTCAAACTAGAACTAAGAACTAAACCCAAACGAGTACACATGCATACATACCTCGAGTTATGGTGAAACTTGAGAGCAACACCAAGCAGATCAGATGCAGATTCATTTTGTGCAATATTCACTGTTGGTCGAGTTGTTCCCTCTTTTTGAAACAGCTTTGTTTGCACATTGGAAAACATTGTTCACCAGCAAACGTGATTGGGAAAGTTAAGACGTCACTCATCTCCAGGCTCTGAACAAACAATTGACTGAGCACCTGCCGTTAAGTCACCACAGTTCGTGACAGGAGTTTGGTATCAAAATTGGGCGTAGTGATAGATATTGAAACACGTACAGCTATATTTTCCATCGGTTTTTTCTCTGTTGTTTTATGTTGACACAAACTCAGACATTGAACATTGGGTAAAGACAGTGAGACTGCAGACTTGTCACCTTTGATTCACTACTTTAAAATGCTGGAATACTACATATTCTCAGGCAGATACAATTTCGTGATATCCTGAACAAACTTTCCTCTGTGTGTACCCAGATGTGAAACTGATAGCCTGATACCAAACGTGGTTGATTGCAGATGCCGTTGAGTCACTCACTCAATGCATCTAAATCAACAAAGTTTACAGGTGATTTGATACTTCATGGAGATATTATGCACACATCACAGCAACAGAATTGGTTTTCCTAAGCAAAAACATTTTGTTGATTTTTAACATCATTTGAGCCACTGTTCCCTTATCCTGGAGATTTGTTGATGAAGAAATAATGTCTGTTAAAACCGTTTGCTTTTGTTTCCTTCTGTTAAATCATACCAACTCTTCCTTACTATTTTCATCTAATTTTAAGACGTCGTATGATCTGATTAACTTGTATCCAAAAACAAATTTCAAGTTTTTAAGGATGAAAAACTACTACAATATTAAATTTTTCCTGTGTAAAATATATGATGGGAAAATCTCCAGCTGAACACTCACTCAGCGAGATATCGGAACGACCATTGTTTATTCTTTAGCGAGGGTTCCTACTATGAGAAACAACTCCTTTCTCTTTCTACCGCTAAGGAACACGATCTAAATTGTTTATAGCTGAAATTCCTCTTTTACATCAATAACCCATTATTTTTTACTTTTTATATCCACGATTACACTAATCTATATCACCTAGATGAAAGGTGAAATCATATTGGATGTAAAACTATGCTATCATCCATCATGAGGCAAAAGAAATCACATGCACGATTTTGGAGACTACTATCTCGTGATAGCGAGACCTAAAACAACAGCCGCTCTTTCCTGCGATCAAAAATTGTTTACAGAGCATGCACCTTCCAGCTTCCTCAGGGCCCGGTTGTTCAAAGGTCGATTATCACTAACCCAGGGTTAAGTTTTTAACCCATGCTCGTGTTTCTTGCGATTCAAAAACTGACTTGACTTTGAATTTTGGGGTTCACTTGTTTTTAGTGTTGGAAATTCTGAGCAGTGATCATGAGCAAAGAAAACCTTTCATTGTTAAGAAATTACTATTTGAATTTTAACTTAACCCAGGGTTAGAGTTAAAAAGCTTTTGAACAACCCAGCCCTGAAGTGTAAGATACTCTTTGAAGTTTATGCGCTAATAATTTTGTTACACGTGCATGAATCGGGAAAAAAGTTCTCATGGTTTGCTAAGGGAAGCAAACTTGAAAATCAGTTTTTCATCTTTCCTTAAATTCAAAAATTTGAAAGTTTACTTTTGGTAGTCTTGAAAAATTGTTTACATACAAAACAAAATATGCTGTTAAAGCAACTTCTGTTTTTAAAGTCGCCTATAACGCGGATCACGTGTCGACAGAAAGAATACCCAACATACAGATAAACTTGGATACAGAAGGTACACGTGATAAAAGAACTGTATACTGAAGGTAAAGCTAAAATACAAATCAACCTGTACAGGGAAATTTACCTTACACGGATCGAGCTGTATACAGAGGGTATACCTAACATACAAAAAAACTTAGTCCTAGCTCCACTTGTAGACATTCTCCTCACGCTCCACACAAAAAACTAAGATATGAGAAAGAAGAACAAACCTTTACATCGTAACAAATCATACTTGTAATAAATGAGAAAAACGAATGTGACAAACTAATTTACACGAAAAAAAGCAAAGTAAAAACATATCGAGCCAGGTGAAAGCAAGGACCAACCTTCAGGAAAAGGGATCAAATATAAGGTGCTTCAGGTACCCAATCCCAGCCAAAGCCTGGTCTAAAATTCGCATTACCTGTGATTTCGCGGGGCAAAAATTGCTAAAATAAACAATATTTTTCCCTATAGTTTTCTAATCAATTAATAAATAATCATAAGATCTCGTGGTCAGTAGAAACTCTCTACTTATTTTTACAAAGCAGACTAGTTACAAATAAGTTGACACTCAAAGATGGCGACTTTCAAATTTTAATTTAACAGTATGTACACTCTTTTTATAGATTCCATATAGCCTGTAAACTTAATTTATAAATATGCAAGGAACCTAATATCAACTCTCGTATTTATTCCTATATTATATGGTAAATTACACATATAGGAGACGGTACGCGATGTACTACGCAATAAAACTCAGAACATGAAATATTTAACTACAACGGTGTCAAAGGCTGGAAACATGAACTCTTCTAACTCTTGTTCCTATGTACGTACCAGGTCATCTGCTTGAAAAGCCGAACCGCTTTCGTGACTCGCTTCTTGTGTTATCCATCCCAGATAGCTTACATCCTAACTTGGTTTGTACAACTATTATGTTTGTATATCAATTTTCAAAGAGGTTAACGAGCTGAAAATTATAATTTTCGAAACTAAGTTATTAGTTTGTCATCTACTCAATTCATTATGTTCTAATAATTTTTTTTGTTCTAAAAATTTACGATGTGTTAAAAAAGGGCTTTAATATAAACGTTTTTCATTGCTTATTTATGTTGTACTCTTAAATTGCATGTAAGTCCTCGTGCTATTTGGTTTAGTGAAACTCTGTAATTGAGAAATATATTGAAAAGTCTTAACATAAGAAAATGATGTTACAAACTTTTTCTTTATCTTTATCGTTGCAATGTCATCTGTATTTGGATTGATGTTTGTTTCTTATCATCTCGCAATTCAGTCTGGGATGGATAACGAGGGCAAAGCTGCATTAGCCACGAGATCGGTCAAGCGCTTGACCGCGGATCACCTAGTAACAATCTGTTACAAACATTAAAACGAGTCACGCATTTCATCATCAGCCTTTCCTACTGTAAGGTATCCTTGTACCATAAATAGTGCATCTAAGTTTAGTCCCAAAGTATTTCCTCAATCGACTTTTAAAACCGAGCAGCAAATGCTGACAACTGCATGTCTAAAAGGAAAAATCGTGTCAATCAACTGTAAAAACTCGCTTGAAATGGTATCGCAGTGGAGCAGCTAGTCAAACTACTCTTGTGCTAAGTAGTGTACACAAAGGAGCCATTAGTCTGTTCTTCAGGGCAGCCTTAAGAACATGAGCCACAAGGGAGGCATTAGTCTGTTCTTCAGGGCAGCCTTAAGAATATGAGCCACAAGGGAGCCATTAGTCTGTTCTTCAGGGCAGCCTTAAGAATATGAGCCACAAGGGAGCCATTAGTCTGTTCTTCAGGGCAGCCTTAAGAATATGAGCCACAAGGGAGCCATTAGTCTTCTTCAGGGCAGCCTTAAGAACAAGAGCCACAAGGGAGCCATTAGTCTGTTCTTCAGGACAGCCTTAAGAACAAGAGCCACAAGGGAGCCATTAGTCTGTTCTTCAGGGCAGCCTTAAGAACAAGAGCCACAAGGGAGCCATTAGTCTGTTCTTCAGGGCAGCCTTAAGAACATGAGCCACAAGGGAGCCATTAGTCTGTTCTTCAGGACAGCCTTAAGAACATGAGCCACAAGGGAGCCATTAGTCTGTTCTTCAGGACAGCCTTACGAACATGAGCCACAAGGGAGCCATTAGTCCGTTCTTCAGGACAGCCTTAAGAACAAGAGCCAAAGACTATTATATTCAAGCACTCAATCCACCAAGCCCCTTGCTGTTAAACATTTTGTTTTCAAGTTGACAATTATTACATTTTACAAGACTTGGTATAAATTATTAGTTTTTAATTTACCTAGCTCTTACTTGATCTTAAAAACATTCGTTAGCAAGTTGCTACAGCCAGTGAGCCTCTGATATAATAAAATCTATGATTTGAAGTCTTAAACTTTTTCTGCTCTCAGCACTTGGGGTTATTGGCGGAACACCCATAGAAAGAACGTTCACAAGAACGCAGTAAAACTATTTTGTTGTTACACCGTGTTTAGTCCTTTCGGGTAACTTGTAGCAGAACTTCATATTAAAGTCTTGACATTGCAAACTGTACATCGAGAACAACTCTCCTACGACTGAAATGTGAAGTCTTGCATCCTTCTAGCTGTGGCCTTGTGCCATGCTATCGAATAGTGCTATCAAACACTGCCTCTTAAGTGCTTTCTACAAAAACCACTCCTCAATATCAATATCTGTAGAATTTACAGTGACAGTATTCAGTATGTATGGCGCAGGGGAGGTTTGAATGCACACAACGCTAGTAGTCATGGCCATTATATATGTCTTCTTCTACTTCCTCCTCGACCTCTTCACCGTCCTCCATATCTAGACTTCCTTTAATTTCGCGATTCGTTCCACCCAAGCCCCGGCCAAGCGGCACACCCACTGACTTATGAATGGCTTCAATAGTCTTCATATTAATGTAATACGCCAAGTTCAGTGAGGGAAGACGCGAACGCAATTCTTCAATTAGGGAGTAGGCCTATATGGGAAAAATTCAGAACTCACTCAATAACCTCTTAAACAAAAAGTGTATTCTGAGAATAAACACATATAAGTAAGACATACTTTTTATCATAAATAATGAACTTTAACAATTATCTTACAAACAATAACATTGTTCTTTTTTCACGTGAAAATATAATTTTTTATTAGTAGGTATTTCGGTGGTACTCGTTAGTATATATATTTAATGGCTATTTCATCTTTCCTAACCTTCACGTAGTTCTGTTGTCTTGCAAAATGTTCTATTAAGAAGCCATAGACATCTCCAACCCTGACTGCAGTCTCAAGATCTGGTTCTTCTAACAACACTTGGAAGTTTCTTATTGACTCGTCTGGGTCATTTTCATAGGACCTGTATGAAGATACATGAGCGTCAATGAAGCAATGTGGAACAAGCAAAAGGAAAAGATTTGTGATTTTTGGCAACACAAGATCCTCTCTATTCTTCAACCGAGTAGCCACTAAATTTTGACCACTTTTTTCAACCTGTCAAGCTAGTTTGTTCAGTTATTTTTTCATCCCATAGAATACATTCAAAAAACTGCAGTCCACCGACAATTTAGTTATTGCCTACTACGTCAGAAGAACGCAACCTTAAATGAAAGTCAGAGGCCTGGGCATGAGTTCTTTTTTGACATTGGACGGACGCACTTTCCCCCGTCACTTTCGATTAGGCCCTTAGAGACTCTAGGGCACACTTCAATGCGGACACAACCTTTTAATTCCACGTCCGGCGAGTGGTATGGATAGAAACAATTTTGTGTTCCTTTATAAGTTTAATTAATCATGCAATTGTCTGTTCCTTCTGAAGCGTAAAGAGAAGCCGGATTCGAGTTACAAAGAAGAGAAGATCGCGTGTGTTACCGTCACGTCAGAGGGCAGAAAGTTCGTTAGGAAACAAACCAGTTGATTATTTGAGTCATTCGAACGAACTTGCTAATCCTTTTATTATTAGTCCTAGCACTTATTCTTTATATGGCATAAAATAATTCAATAAAAAGTTTATAACGAAATTATTGAACCAAATTTTTTATTTAGGAGCTTTCATAAATTCTTTTCATTTCAAACATTTCAGTAGCAAGAGATCAGAGTTAGTTCATCAGCCTAACTTATGGCATGCAAAGTAAGATACAGAAAAACATTTTAAATTTTTTTTCCCTTCACTCCTCTGAATACCGTTTTCCCTGTTTTTACGAATACTTCTCAGCTCATTTGTCTATCAAAGTCTATCTTTAGCCCTTCTGCTAACCAAATAAGTCTAAACTCTACTTCAAAAGGTTTTTAAAAACTTCGTTATTCGAACCTTCTAGCATTGACGAACTTCTTAACGAAGCCTATGCGTTGCTTCAAGAACGCGACTTTCTCTTCTTGAACTTCAGGGTTCTTCGTCTTCGCCTTTGCCATACATTTGTATGCTTCTGTCAAAGCACCAAGAGCTTTGTCGTAGTTCTGATATTCATCTATCTCAACCTACAGGTTAAAAGCTTAACATATTTAGTTTACCATGGGCGGACATGGTTGGCCCAGTTGGTAAGATCTCTGCTTTCCAACCACAAGGTCCCCAGTTCGATCCCGGCAGTTTGCCGAGATTTT
>JAOEHV020528174.1:0-19512 GCA_025447995.2 Isaurus tuberculatus
AAAGCATGTTTATACATGGTTGGATATTTATTCTGTACAATACTTGCGGTAATGATATCATGTGTTACTACGGCTAACTCCTCAGCAAAACGCTTGAATACCCAAGCCGGGATATTATCAGCTCCGGTCGCTTTCCTGGCATTTAGTTGTTTTAAAACATTTTTAACCTGTCCGATGCTTGGTAAACGAGAGCTAGAGACTGGAAGACCGTCCGGTTGAGCCCCGGCCATAGTAGGTGTGAAATCAATAGCAAGGTCATTACAACAAGACAGAGGTCTGAGATTTCCCTGTAATGATCGAACAGACAAGGTTAATAAGTTATTTATTATATGGCCTTTAGTCTATTTTCAGAAGAAAACGAAAAAAAACACCAGAAATTAATTTCCATATCCACTTGCATACACGCACTCATTTCAAACGATGTTACCTCAAGAAAAACAGGCAAAAATGATTTCTTCAAAAATGAACAGTCAAAAATAAAGTTAAAAAAAATCAAAAAAAAATTTCATAATGACTGGTCATTATGAAATTTTTTAATGACCGGTCATTACAGGAAAATCTTGCCCTCCCAGCAGCCAATCAGATTGCAGTAAACTATCTAACCATATAATGATCTTTAATCTTTGAAAAACCTTAGGTAAAAACCAACATAATTATTATTATCCGTTAATTTTAACGATTTGAACAATGTCCCTCTAATATAACCTATTTAGAATTAATTTTGTATGACGTGAGAAAAAAAATTAGGTTCGAAACCAAAAGCCAGAATGCTCATATGCACTCAAACTTTATGTGCCCCTTTGCCTTTTTTATATCTTTCAATGTTTACAGAGCTGGTTTGATGTGAAAACAAAACGAAAACCGAGAAAGCAAAACCAACTTATACCTTTCTCTTGTCAAGGTGTAGGCCCTGTGTGGTCGCGCAAATCCGGCTTCTGGATCTGATTTGTCACTGTCTGTGGAGGTTTCGAAGATTGGATTTTGTGCTGGGTTGATAGTATCATAAGTTGAGGGATATTCATTTAATAATCGTGCTCTCTGTTCAGCATTTGCACTTCCAGTTTCACAGTTTGACATTATTATGTGAATCTGATCAAATTGTAAGCCAGATTTCTGGTAAAAGTTTAGTTCTTACTTTGTAGTGGTTAAACCACAGAACTTTCCATGCACAAAACAATATTTGGCTTGGTTACTAAATATAGAATTTCTACGAAATATCTGCGCCCATATTTTCCAAGAACTGAGGGAAAGCTTGTCCCAGTCCCAGAACCAAAGCAAAACTAGAAGGGTGGGGTAGGTAAGAAATGCTCTTTTTCAAATACCAATGGACAAGTCTATTAACGAAAGCTGGATACTGCAATTTTAAAAATATCGGATGAATCATTGAATAAATAAATAAGTAAATGAATGAATTTTCTCTTACGCTTGCCAAGAAATGGTTGAATTAATAGATTGGACACATTGCCATTTTCTACGGGTCAAACATTTATAAATTCTAGATTAAAAAAGAGTGTAAGGGACTTTTTGTTGTGGAGAAATATTTGAGTCGTTTGTGGGTAGGATACTGTATGTCAAAAGATCAAGTTCCAACAGTTGTGGATTTTGCGAAGGATGCAAAGATATGATTAAAATTAATTATTATATTTTCAAATTAGTTTCAATTATTGAGAAGCCAAGACCCCCTAAGTCATGGGTCAGAATGGGTTTTACAGTTGATAGGCCGCTTTGAGAGATTATATTCAGATAATTTTTGGCATAATTTGTCAATACGAGCATACTTGTCGCCAGTTTTCCAAAAAAGCACTGCAAGCATAATTTACACTCTTGGCCAGTTTTGTAGCCCTGAGTTGTTAGGGACCGTCCAGAATTCATGCCGCGGGTTGGCACCGAAGAGAAATGGGTTGGGTAATCCATTTTTTGACTAACCAAAAGGTTGGGTAGTTCATTTTTAACCCTGAATAAGACATGAAGACCTCTTCCAGAGGATAATCATACATGTAAGCGAAAGGCGAGAACGTTCCCTGATATGAGGTGTTACACTATATGACGCAGCTATAAACCAGGATTCATGTATGTTCTTCTTTCACCTCAAAGCTGCAATTCCCTAACACTGCAATTATCTACTATAAATATATTATGTTATTTATTACATACCTCTTATGCAAACGGCAATTTAAGCTTAATGCTTCAATTCTTTATTACCTGTCAGTGGGGTTGGGTAATTTTTTTTTAAACTCAGTTCAAGGTTGGGTAGCAAGAAAATTTAGCACCGCTTCTATTTCTCTTCGGTGCCAACCTGAGGCATAAATAATGAGCGGTCCCTTATTTATTTTATCGGCAAGCTAATGTCAAGAAAAATAAACAGCTAAACAAAGTTTTTGTTGAAACCATGCAGCCTTGTTAAATGAATATAAAAAGTTAAAACAACCCCTATAATAAACGAAATATCACACACCGCCGTCTGACTTCTCATTTGTTAGTAGGAGAGCCTGAGAAACTTGCCCGCCAGAGAACTTTTGCTGTGACACGTGATCCATTGGTGCAAAAGACCTATCGTTACAGGGCAAGTAGGAGACTTAAGATGAAAGTATAAGAAACAACAAACGCTATCGAACTTAGGGACCAGACATTTATTAGACTAAGAGGGGGGGGGGAGGTGAGCTGGTGCAAATGGGGAGGGAGCCATGCCTTTTTTTTTCAACCAAAAATGAGGGGCTGCATGAAATTATGCAAACATTTTTGGGGGGTCATGCATTCTTGTTCTTTCCATAGAAAGATTGTTCTAGTGTCACTACGAACTAGTAAACTATTTTCATTTAACTGATGATAACTGTTTAAGTGGAGAGCATTCTGGGAGAAGGGCAACTCACTCTTTGCTCTGAAGAGTGGGTAAGAGATTGCAGTCATATTATTTCGAGTTTGAGGGTGGGTCTGAGTATGGGGTGGGTCATTTTATTTTATGCTCTCCATTTTGGGGAGCCACGTTACTTTGTGCATTTGAAAGAGCCGGGCCACAAGAAAATATGTCAAGGGAAATAAAAATGTTCCAGCCAACCCCCCCCCCCCTAATAAATGTCCGGTCCCTTAAGTCAGTGACTTTCCGACACACATAATACGATTTTTAAATAAGAATAAGTGTAAACGACTGGTAGAAGTTAACACAAGCAAACGTAAACAGTGGAACATCTCGTGACAACATTTTTGTAAATTGTAATTCAGAATTAAAAAAACTATTGATACTGATCTCTTTAACAAATGGCTAAGAAAAAAACAAAAACTTTTATGTCGAAAGTTTGTAATCGGATAGTTTAAATTTTTTGGTGCCTCGATGGACCTTCTATACTTCAAGACAATAAAAATGTAAGTTTAATTGATATGATAGTGCAATACACTGTTTGTGACCGGCATTAAATGCGAGTACGCTTTCCTCGTGGTTTTCTACACCCACTGTTTCTTGTGGTTGGCTTCCGTTTAAGGGGCCGTGAAGGACTGATAACAAGTGCCGTTCCCGGAGGAGTGCAATTTACCTTGCCAATAATATCTCTCATGACGTCAGCCTCAACAACCCCTGACTTTGGAACTTTAGGTGAGGGCTGCTTTTTGAGTTGTCCAATAGGCTGTAGTCTGGCTAGAGGACTCTCTGGTAAGTCTGTATCATCAAATGTACTTTCATCAGTAATCAGAGTGTCTTGAGACAGTGGCTGGCTTTTAGCCGTTGACTCTCTTTTCGATCTTCTATCCGCCCTTTTTTGGCTCGTTAGTTTTCTTTTACGAGCTTTTCTGCCCTTTCTAGTTTTAACAGGAGAATTCTTTGGAAGTTCGTCTACTCCACTTGATGAAGACGCCAGTTCTACGCTGTTAAAACTGACAGAAGACTTTCTAAGGGGTGTAACTGTGATTGATTCCGGCGTGTTCGTACGTTGTTTCTCAAAAACAGCCGCCTCAGATATGATTTCTAAGCCATACGAATCGTTTAGGGCCGGTTGAGTCGCAACATATTGTTTGATTTGACACAATCCTGGTGGCGTGGTCGTGATCTCGATGTTCGCTGCAATCGGCTGGGTGAAGGACTGCCCCACACTGGAAACCTGGTTTTCACCTGTAACTTAAAGCAAATGGAACATTACTGATTACTTGTCCTACTCGGTTCCAATGTGACCCTCTGTAGATTAGTACATAGGGGGTCTGGGCCCGGTTGTTCAAAGGTCAATTAGCACTAACCCAGGGTTAAGTTTTTGATCCATGCTTGTGTTTCTTATGATCCATAAACTGACTTGACTTGAAAATTTTGGGTTAACAAGTTATTAGTGTTGGAAATTCTGAGCAGTGATCATGAGCAAAGAAAATCTTTCATTGTAAAGAAATTATTGTTTAAATTTTACCTTAACCCAGGGTTAAAGTTAACAAGCTTTTGAACAACTCAGCCCTGATCAATAATGAGGGATACACAGCCTCGGTTTCCACCACTGACTCATATTTTGTGAGTTTTTCAACTGAGGTAGCATTTTTTTTAATCTATGGGCGACTTTTTGTTCATCGACATACGTGGTATAAGTTTCTATGGAGCTACCAATCAGAAACCAGCACTGCCATTGTAAATTTAAAACTATTTATCTTATGCATTGCATGGGGCACAAGAACTCAAAAATATCACGTGAAAAAGGTTTTAACGTTTGCGGTTCACGCCGGTTTGCATGGGCGGTAAGTGAAAATAGCAAGGTTTTTGTGGAGCATTAGTTTAACCACAATTAACACTATTTTATGTCTGTTCTTCTAGAAAGGTATTGTTTTTATGTGTTTTTTGTGTTTTGTTTTTTATTTGAATTCCAGACAATTAAATATTTATAATTTTTCGTCTTTGTAAGAAAAGATAACGATAAACAGTATAAAAAAATTACAGCTTTCGACGTCAAACTTCTCAGCACTGCATATTTCTTGCGGTTATAGAAAAAAAAATTAAATTGATATGAATTATTAAAACTAAATTAATTTAAATTAGCCGAGAAACTGAGGCCACATGTATGGTTAAAGATTCAGTATAAACTTTAATCATACTAAGTTATTTCTTAGAAGAAAAAGGATGAGATTCTTTTGAAAAAAAATCAAAATAAAAAGTGATATAAGAAGTAAGAATGATAAACACAAAATAAAACAGAAGAGATAAATAAGAGGCTTACGAGCGAACAAATAAATTGTTAGTTCAAAAATAGTGTCATCTAGACCCCTTCCTCGAAAGAACATGTACCTGACGCCTGCGTTTGGAAC
Organism: Isaurus tuberculatus; assembly: GCA_025447995.2. Classification (NCBI taxonomy): domain Eukaryota; kingdom Metazoa; phylum Cnidaria; class Anthozoa; order Zoantharia; family Zoanthidae; genus Isaurus; species Isaurus tuberculatus. The sequence continues at coordinate 5,266 of JAOEHV020528174.1, forward strand.
GCCACTATTTGGTAGGGACTTAGAAGAGCTTCGGTGATAAATGGACTAACGACTTGACTGCTGCTTGCTTCTTTTCCGTTATATTTAGGAGTGTTCAACGGCGAGGGAAGAACGGGAGTTGAAAACGGCGACAAAGTCAACTCTAAATTCAACGCAGCTCCTTCATTCGTTGTTGTCCCAATAAAAGGAACATAAGCAGCCTGAGGTGAAAAACTTTCTTGTCCATTAGTAGGATCAGTGCGATTTGGGACCTCTACTAAAGGAATAAACCTGGACTGGGGTATTTCATTCTGAGATTCCTGGCCGCTAGGTGACATTGGACCAAGCACTGACGAAATTTGCTGAAGTAGGGCTGAATATGTGTCAGCCGTGCTTAACGGAACCAAATGTAAACCATCACGATTGTGCTCATCACCCTGCAAGCTCGCTGTGTTTGTATGATCACCACTGGAGCCAACTAAGGCACTGTTTAACGTTTGATCGTTGTGATAAACGTATTGTTCGCCACTTGTGTTGTCTATAAAGACTATGTCATCTTTGGTAAACTGAGGAAGTGGCGCATTGTCTGACGAACAGCCTATTAAACATGAAAGACATTATCCTGATTATTTTATGACTGAAACGTAAAGCAATACTCAAACTTGTATCGCACCAAATCCATAGCCCCTTCCGGCGATCCTTCTATCCATTCCCTAACGGTCGCCACCCTCTTGTCCGCCTTTTACCCACTCCCCATCCCCCTTGTCCCTTAGTCGCACAACAGCCCCTCCCAACCGTTTTTCAAACCCCTTCTTGACAGTTTTTATCCCCTTTTTTTATTAACTATAATCGTGCTCATATTCAGCGAATTCAATGAGAAAAGTTTTAAGCAATATTACGTGAAGAAATGCAAATATCTATGTTTTGTGAACCTGGCTGCCTAGATTTCGTAAGAAAAAAACAAGAATCAAGAATGATAAAACACATCTGTCTTCGCTGCCTACCTGAATTATTAGTAAATCTTTCTACGCACTGCAAATCTGGAGCTGATTCTACGCCCACATTTTGACATTTAAACCCTTAAGAAATAAAATGAAATTTAGAGAACTTTTCTGTTATAATTTAGCTAGAAGCAAAATCCTTATACAAACCTAACAGACCATGGGACCAGAAAATTATGTAGTGTTAAGCAGATGAGAGATGATGGTTAGCTCCCAGCCGAAGCTGGTACTCATTTACCGACCTCGTAAGTACGGAAAGCCGAGTAAGCTCTGGCAGAAAAGGTCACACAATTGTTCCAATGTCGGCAGAGCCGGGGATTAAACCGGGGACCTTGTGGTTGAAATGCAGAGATCGTATCAACTGCGCCAACCACGCCGCCTCTAACGTTAGTCTTTAACTTCCCTGGACAGGGCAATGATAACCAGGTTAGAGCTGAACAGACGCTGTTATACTCTAGTTTGCAACCTTACCAATTCCTTTTATGTTTTTTATTCGATCCCTGCTTAAAGACACGTAATCTTTACACATAATGCGTTAAAACAACCTTTTTCTCTCTCTTTTCAAGTTAAAATGCATGGTTACCAACCCATGCGATGACTTTTCCATAGAGTGAGATATTCTTTTGGCCGAGGTCCTGGTTAGATGGCACCGAAAGCCCGAGTCCTGGTTAGGCGGCACCGAAAGCCCGAGGTCCTGTTAGGCGGTACCGAAAGCCCGAGTCCTGGTTAGGCGGCACCGAAAGCCCGAGGTCCTGGTTAGGCGGCACCGAAAGCCCGAGTCCTGGTTAGGCGGCACCGAAAGCCCGAGTCCTGGTTAGGCGGCACCGAAAGCCCGAGGTCCTGTTAGGCGGTACCGAAAGCCCGAGGTCCTGGTTAGGCAGCACCGAAAGCCCGGGGTCCTGGTTAGGCGGCACCGAAAGCCCGAGGTCCTGGTTAGGCGGCACCGAAAGCCCGAGGTCCTGGTTAGACGGCACCGAAAGCCCGAGGTCCTGGTTAGGCGGCACCGAAAGCCCGAGGTCCTGGTTAGGCGGCACCGAAAGCCCGAGGTCCTGGTTAGGCGTCACCGAAAGCCCGAAGGTAAACAACTTTTAACACTTTGAATCTCAAAAGAAACTCTTTACGTAAATAAATTATGGTCCAACCATTTTTGGAAAACACTTTTTTAAAGATATATAATTTACCAACATAACCTGTTTTGAAAACAAAAAGAACAAAATAGTTTTTTTTTATAATTCCATGTCAATTTTTATTATTTGATTTTTTTCCAAGTATACGAAGAGCAGTGAACGTAAGTGTGCAATTTTGAGCCAAAACGTTGTGCAATGCAAGTAATTATGAAACAGAAGCCTGGAAAAAGCGTTCCGGTCTCAACGATACGGGTCAAAAGCTAGTTCCCAATACGTACCATTCTAACTTAAAAGACATTTTTATACTCGATGCTGTTTCAACATTTTCCGTTTTGCAGTTTTAAAATTTTAAAATTGTGAAATATTTCAACTTACACTCAATATGACTGTGTAGCTCCTCTATGTATCGGGCAGCCATTTGTAGCAGTTGGATCTGGTGAAATTAAAAATTGAAAAACAGCCCCAAGTAAAACAATATCATAGTGACTCAGAGTTGTTCCAGCCAATCAGTAGCCAGTTAGTCTTCTATATTTATGATATCAGTCTACCGGTGTTCAATGATCAAGATGAAAAGATCAGGGAGCACGTTTTCTCGCGCAGGTCCTACTATATCATTTGGTTTTTACTTCCCTAATGCGAAACAGCCCCGAATCCGCTCAGGTATGCTGAAGCATAGGATAACTTATGTACGTCTTTATCAGGTAAATACTACCAATTAAATGAATATCATTTTAATATTGGAGATTATTGGTTTTTATCGGTTCGTCAAACACTTAATATTAAACTTTACTCACATTATTCTATATTCAATTTCTGGGTCGACGTTTTTATATGACCATCGCCATTAGATAATTTAGAAAGCTCTTTTAAACATGGATGTACGGCGTCGACCAACCTTGAGTTGTCTCAGTGCGCGTTGTGACTACTCGTAAATGCACTTTGATAGTTTTCTTTAAATTTTGAATTATATTCCGAAGTTGTAATTACTAAATCTGCTCACTCATACAGGACGCTAAGAAAGGGACGGGTTGTAAAACTTCCACGTAACGGTTGTTTGAGGTTCAGCTATTTGGTCAACACTAAAATAAATTTTCGATCAGTGTGTATACCTAATGAAAGATATATTTCTTTTTCATATTAATGGCTCAGTGCGATGTCATATCTGGGATCGTCATGTCTTATAATGGTATATCACGATATCGTAACATATAATCAATGAATAATACTTTACGAATACTCCTTGAAAGGGGTTTTTCATTTTCATTTTTCAAAACCCCTCTGCCAATTAATAAATGTGAGCTTGTATAAGGTAAACCAGTTACCTATTTATATCTTCTAGCGTGGTGAATTTGACCCTGCATGGACCACCATAGAGGCTAAACCATTTTAACGGTTCGAGTGGGGATACAAAGACTGGCTCAAACAGTTTCAATTTTTGCACATCTATAACCTTTGACGCCACTGCATGTATGTGTATATTTAGTCAATGATAACGGGCGAAATCATCGGGAGAAACGGGCAGAAAAAGATTAATAATCTAGGCACGGTTGTTCAAAGACCGATCGCGCGATTAGCCACTAACCCAAGTTTTTAACCTGTGATTGTGTTTCCTATCTTCCATAATTTGATTTTCAGGGGGTTAAAAAGTTTGTATTGTTAAACATTCTGAACAGTTTTTGTAAGCAATGCAAACCTTTCACGTGAAGAAATTCTCACTTAAACGCTGGCTTAATCAAGGGTTAAAATGAACCAGCTTTTGAGCAACCCAGCTCTGATTAAACCAATAAATTAAATACTAGATCATAGGTGTAAGGCCAATTCAAAAAAAATCCCGGTTTATCATCAGCGCGCGCACTGATTTTTGCCAGCGCATTGACTTTTTTTTTAATTTTTCTAATAAAACTGATATATGACGAAAACGTCGAGAAACATTTTCTATGTTGCATAACAATTAATAGAGTGACAAACGATTCGGACGGCACCATATTACGACACTTGATTCCCTTTTCCATGCATTTGTGTCACACTCGTTTATCCGTTCAAATTCCACCTTAGAAATGTCACTTTGTCCAACTTAGTTTGGTAATTGGTGGTGCAGATTTATTCCCGAACTAACTCAGCAGTCCGCAAAAACATTAGTCCTTAAAAAAAAAAAAAAAAAAAAAACGCCCTCCCTCACTGAATTTTGAGAAAATTTTGATGATAAACCGGGAATTTTTTTTAAGTGGCCTAATTAAGATTACGCTTCGAGCGTCAGCCATGCAAGCAACACCAAATATTAAATAAAACCTTTGATTAAATCAAACGCTTTGTTCATTGCCTTACAAACTTCAATAGTTTTTTTAGAAACTATTTACGAGCTATATAACCAGCAGTATCTACCTTTGGAGTTGTCCATGTTGCTGAAGGTACAAGATTCCTCAATTCGTCAAGTTTCAAATTGATCTTATCCCTCATATCTCTGAAAACATGAAGAATTTACACTCATTTAGGAAATGAAAGAAAAAACCTTTAAGAAAAGTTAAGAAAAAGTTAATTGATTGAAGAAAAACTAACGATAAATCATTTTAGAACATTGTTTTCATCATCTTTGTAATTTGAAGTCATAAACATGGTATTATTTTATATCAGGTTTAGCAAAGCAATAATTTACACTGTTGTAAACTCAACTTTGCATGTATATTCGCTTGAGTCAACCTTAAAACTACGGGAAAGCAAATAAATCACTGTTTAAAAATACGTAAACACGGAACTTGTGCTTACCACTAAACCAAAAAAAAAACACAAATTTTCCTCTCGAAAATACCTCATAATGTAAACACAGTTCATATTTTTTACGAATATTCTTTCATTTTTTTATAGATTTTAGATTAGAAAAGCTAAATGTATGACTGAACCCGGAATAGCTAAAATTTCATGTAATTTTTAAAATATGATTTATTTAATTATCTATTTTTTGTTACCCTCTTTTTTAATTATGTCGTTAAATCAGATAGTAATGATTATTAGGAAAGATACGGTTTTGTTGTTGTTATTTGTTTTAGCCTGTTATTTATTTCTTTAAAAATTTATGTAATTTACTTAAACCGCGACTAATTATTAAACTACATGCTGTTCAAGAATAAAAAGTAGTAGAATAGGGGCGGATCCAGGAATTTGACGGGACGGGGGACACAGCGAGCGCCGAAGGCGCAAGTATCCTAGGGCGGTCTGGGGGCATGCCCCCCAAGAAATTTTTGAAAATTTGAGTTTCTATATTAGCCATTTCCAGCATTTTGAGACAAATTTCGTTTTCATTTAAGAAAAATTTCTTGCTCGTAAACTTTTTTCAAATAAAGAGTTTAAACAAATAGAATACGTAGTGTTTTTGTAAAAAAAAAAAATTCAAAAGGGGGGGGGATGGCACAGGCCCCCTAGGCCCCCCCCCTTTGGATCCGCTACTGTAGAACAAGTGACGTAACTGGAAGGGAGGCCATTTGGTCTCGATTTCTAAATATTAAACTGATTGAACCTGTCTCTACTCTTTCTCTTTAATGGATCCTTTCCCCTACTAGTTCTTTCCTCGGATTCAGCAGAACTTGGTAGTGATCGACTTACGGTTCCTCCTTGGTCTGAAAGGGACAAAAATATTAAAACACAAACGTCTGCTTTATTCTCATGCACAAGCTCCGCCACCAGTTATGTATAGTGTGCATAGCGCCTGTGGTAAGATAAATTACACGCCGATTAGACCTTCTAAATTGTAGGGAGTTCTTTCCGGCAATACTTTAGTTTGCTAAAGTGTTTAGTTTTCGTCGATGCTTCCTGAATTTTTTCAAATGTTATGGCTTTCATACACAAAAGGCCATCATACAGGGGAACTGTTTTAACTGGCGAGGTATTTTTTCCACCTTAATATCAGAATCACTCTAAACTAAAAGTGGCGGACTTTATACCTCAAGCTTTCGCGCAAATTTAGCTCAAGCTCCTCTTCGATTAAAACAGCCATAAGAATGAACTAAAATCAGCAATGTATAGAATGTGTAATAAAATCAGCAATGTATAGAATTCTTTTTTCTGGAAGATTCCTGTTTATCGAAAACTCTAGAAAAAGAACTTAGAACTGAAAAAACTCAAAAAGTCAACCGCAAACTAAAGAAATTGTGACAGTCCTTCCAACACCAAAAAGTTTGCTTTACTTTCTACCGAATCAAAAACGTAGTTTGTTTCTCAACAAGGCCAGTAATAATTTTAATTTTGTAAAGTTTACTTCTCACTGACATCTAACTTTGTCTGTAACAAGATGTGGTTTAAGTTAAATTCTGGTGCTATGAATCCAATTTGTAGCACTGAAGTTCAGAAACTTGTAGTGAACTTTTAGTAGTCCGAAGTCTGATTTTAGTAAGAAACTTTACAAGTAAGCCTTTTTGTTGGTTTCTTCTAGTAAAATAGAGTATATTTACACAGTTTTTATATTTGAAACTAACCAGATATGTTTGATTTCTTTTCCGGGACAACATGCAAATCCTCTTCTTGGGAGAGACAGCCGCTTTGTAAGTCTGTGTTCTAAATAGCAACCAAGGTTTAGCACCTTATACGTAATAATTAATTAAATCATTTGTCGTTTATTTGCTTATTTGAAAACATTATTAACTTACAAGACTCAGACCATCAACCTTTAGCAGAGAATTTGAGGCAGTGATCAAAGTTTCGTTGTAATTACAATTAATGGGAACACGACAACAACAAATGTTTAAAGCAGACTGAGTGCTAATACTTATGATAAATGGAATACGTTATATTAATCTTATGGTGACATCAGCAATCATAAGAGTGCGCCATTACCTTCCTTTAAAGTCAGAGAAATATCAGTAAGGAATTTATTTTAATCACTTTGTTAGTGTTGTTTATCCTTGGGCACCCATCTATAGAGCTTGGCTTTAAGCCCTTTTATAATGTATCGTGGCAAAACACAGTACAAAACATTCATCAAATGTTATGTTGCACGTATGATAAGTGTAAGACGTATACGAAGGGAAAGCACTGAAGGAGAAGTGTATATGCTCTATTATTACCTCCTCTTTACTTTTCCTTTGTGAATATAGTTTTTCCTTGAGGACAGCATACCTACTTTGTTTGTGTTTATTGCACTTTTCTGTAAACAAGACGCAAAACATCGTTTTTCATAAAGCTTTTTAACAAAATTTAGTGTCATAGTCAAGTAAAACAAAAAACCTAAAACGAACGAGCCTGTAGCACTGATCTGAGCAAACTAGGTTTTAGTTACAGTTTGATAAATTTTTAAGTTTTACACCATGGAAAATAGGAGATACTGACGTTTCGGATTGTACTCCTTCGTCAGAGTGAAGTGTGTGGGAGATAAATAGAGAGGTGGTTATATATAGTAATTAATGCAAAGGTGGATTACCCAGTGAGATAGGTAGGTAGAAAAACAAAATGAAATAAAGGCATAGAAATATGTGAGAAAAAAAATAATATTAAATATAAAAAAACAAAAGGGACAGGAATGACAGAAAGCTAATTAAATGCGAAGTGTTCATTTATCCCATTGGGATTTCGAGTACCGGAGTGTGAATAAGAACTAGAATAAATAAATAAGAACTAAAAAAAATAGTATCATAGAAATAAATCTGAGGGCTTTTCTATTGGGCATGTACATCAATATACATGTATTCGTATTCCGCTGACACTTTCGCATCAAGCACCATATCATAGACGCTAGTAAATTGGCCTTTCTCTTGCTAATTTATATACATACATACCAGCCTGAGTTTTTTAGGCTTGTTTTTCGCAATAACAACAACAAATTATCTACATTACCCTTTTCCCTTTTTGCTCTGTTAACACTGAATAATCATAAAGGAATGAAGAAAATCAAAGGTATAAGGTATACTGTTAGCCTGTCCGAAATAACTATACTGTTAAAGAATGGCAAGTTTCTAACTATTGATATTTCGTATAAATCCGCGTTGCATAACGTTTTAATCAAATAACTGACCTGGAAGACAGATTTCCCCCGTCCGGGTTTTCCCTGTGCTACCTCGTGCCTCATCGAATTGAACAGTTGGTTCTACCGCGGCACCCCTCCTACCATAGCTACCGTGGTTAATAATGAACTGCTGCGTCCGCCCACTCAGGGGGGTGATAGGCGTGGTTGTAGTGGACACTGTTATGAAAGGGGACTTTATTTCTGTGCGATTGGTAAATCGGGGTGAGACTCTCATCAGTGTTGACATCAGGGATGTGTTGCTCCTGTCCACTAGAGGTGACTTTGGCTTGGGTGCAACGAACTGGTTATTTGATGAAGGCTTCCCTGTTTGGTGGTTGATTACAGCTCTTAGCTAAAAAGCTAAATCCTTTACGAGCCTAGTGGCCCATGGAGCCAGCGCTTATCTCCTGTTTCTGTAGTGTTAAGCAGATGAGAGTCGTAGACTCCCCCAGGACGGGACACTAATCCATCGCAGGTTAGCTCCCAGCAAATGCCGGTACTCATTTACCTACCCCGGAAGGATGGAAAGCTGAGTTGGCTTAGGCGGAAAAGAAGGTCAAACAAATATTCGAAAATCTCGGCAAACTGCCGGGATCGAACTGGGAACCTTGTGGTTGGAAAGCAGAGATCTTATCAACTGCGCCAACCACGTCCGCCCGCACTCTTAACTACTCAGATTTTAATGAGAAGATAACTTACATTCCGTAGGTTCGTTTAGTTCACTAAAAATCTCAATTTTCTTCAGATCACCGGTGAATCGTAAAACGCCAAATTAACTTTGGTTTGTTAAATGTGTTGTCGAGATCTTTGGATTTACAATGTAGGCGATCCTTTGAGGGTGTCCTTTTTAAAATCTGCTTCAGTAAAAAACCAGCCTTAGGTAGCGACCAAACAAAATTAAATAAGAATCGAAATTATAAGTCAAAAAGGCTTGTTAAGCCGACAAAGTAGTTAGAGTTTTGGGGGGGTTTATACATTAACTTTCTAAGAAAATACTAAGAATTGCGAAAATACCTGATACAACAGTTCATTCTAAGTATCATTGGTATTGAAAAAAAGAGGGTTTAGAGTTTACTTCTTTCAAACCAACCATGAACTAAAGAACAGATTATTAAAAATTGTTTATGAGCCATACACTTTTTGTAAAACTTTCATTACATCGCAGGAACAATATCTAGCATACTAGGATCATGTTATCAGGGGAACCTTGAATTGCAAAGCACTTTTAGCATGCGTGTGTGAGATTTCATGCACTGTCTAGTTGGAGACAGTTTTAGCAAGATTTGATGAATTGCTTAAACGGTTATAGAATTAAGGATTGTGAAGTACAACAACTCTATTTTGAGATAGCTTTAACTAGTGGTCTTTGTTTTGGGTCAAAAACAGCTATTTTGCAGCGTTGGTTTTCCGCAATTTTTCTTTCACCAAATATCGTTGTTTTTTTCAGTTATCCTTTTCTTGTCCTTTATTTCTTCGTTTGTTTCTTTAAAGTGTATGAATGTCGGCTGGTTTGATTTCATTCATTCATTGTTTCATTCATTCATTCATTCATTCATTCATTCATTCATTCATTCATTCATTCGTTCGTTCGTTCGTTCGTTCGTTCGTTCGTTCATTCATTCATTGAATCATTCATTCATTCATTCGTTCGTTCGTTCGTTCGTTCGTTCGTTCGTTCGTTCGTTCGTTCGTTCGTTCGTTCGTTCGTTCGTTCATTCATTATATCTTATTAAATCTATCTATTACAATAACGTACCAGGCTCTTCCTGTGCAGCACGTTTTTCTGCTACTCTACGATACAGTGCTGGGGCTGGTACAACCACAACATAGTACGGGATAGAACTGGGTCTGACTCGGGTGGTTTTCTTTGGAGGGGAATAATGACGGTTCTGAAAGCAAGAATGAAATATAGATTGGTTTTGTTCCTGTGATGAAAAAATAGAAGCAAGAGGTACGCCAGTGAGGTATTTTATTATCTTAAAAAGCCCCGTTGGATATCCGACTACCCACGAGATCACTTGCCGTCCTCTTTTAGCAGTCAGGGCCGGGTCGTTCAAAAGCTGGATAGCGTTAACCCAGAGTTGAGTCAAAGTTCAAACGTCGATTTCTTGATAAGAAAAGGTATGCATTGCTCACAAACACTGTTCAGATTTTTCAACAACACAAACTTTTCAAACCCGAATTTCCAAGCCAAATCAGTTCATAAAAGATAGGAAATACGATCACGCTTTAAAAACTTAACCCTGGGTTAGTGTTAATCGCTCTTTGAAAAATCGGGCCCAGAGGGAAAGTTCGTCTATTATACTTCATAACCAACAAACACGGGAAGACGCTGTCTATAAAAAGAGTTTAGCTTTTTTTGGAAACACCCCTAGATCAGTGGAGATTGAACAAGATCGCACGGGACTGCCTTAACTAAAGTATTTGCTCTCGCCTAAATATCTAAAACCAAGGGTTTTTTTTTTTTGTCCTTTTCCCTCGGGGATTTACCTAATCAAATTCTGAACCTTATTAAAACTGCTTTTGCTTTTATCAAGTCAAGATTTTTTCTTTTTTTTTTTATGAACCAGCTTCGGCTGGGAGCTAACCTGCAATGGATTCATGTCCCATCCAGGGGGAGTCAAAGACTATCATCCCCTTACCACTACGGAAACCAGAGATAAGCGCCAGCCTATGAACCACTAGGCTTGGAGATGTATTTAGCTATATATTTACCTGTATATAATTTTTAAGATTTCTTGTTGTTCTGATATAAATATACTCACTTCATGTCCTGGAGGTTTGGGAGCTATGCCTCTAGCTTCCGGAGGGAGAACTGGGTCCTTAGGGCGTGGCGCAATAGGGACAAAGCTAGCAGTGCTCTTCAGATTTTCTTGACTACTTCTAGGGCTCGGAACTGAGGGCTTAACACGATATACCCGCCTTTTCCTCCCCTGTGTCGAGTTCTCTGGATCCTCGACGTCATCTACATAAAAAATCTGGTGTTGAATGCAGGATTGGCGTTGCCTTGCAGGTTTCGTAGCTGTTTGAATTTTTTCCCGTCCTTGTGAAGTACAAGAGTTCAAATCCCCGGGTAGCCGACAAAAAGGAGTCGATTTTTGTCTACCATTTTCATCAGTCGCCGGTAGGGGGTGACTTTCCGATGCGTGATTTGCAACGCCTAACAGTGCTTTACTTGCCAGGGACTGTCTGAAAAGATTATCAGTTATATTTTGTCTTTCGTTGTTTGGAGGACATTTAGCTTGTGATTGCTCATTGAAAGAACAAAGTTGCGTGTGAACGTTTGAAATGGCTTCTTCGGTTTCAACCGTTACGTAAGCAGGAACAGACTGCAATTCCTTATCATTATCGCAATATTGATCATCAGTTACTGACTGGTCTAGTCCGGTCTGCGATCTGATGATACCTTTCTTTGGTTTGGCGTCTGCTCTCACGGTTTGGTGCTTAGAATTTATCCTATTTTTGCCTTTTGCGCCGTATCGAGGGTCCACTGGAACCGATTGCTCAGCACCGCACTGGTTTTCAATTTCTCCATTTGTTGCACTACTGTGAAGTGAATTATTTCACTCAGACATTCTGTCGTATTGATTTAAATGGCTATAAAACAAATCTGGTCTTTCTCTAAACCAATTACACTACACACTTAGTCATGCTCTGACGACGGACTTACACTTATACGTAAACTTCTTACACTGATTAAGACGATGATCACAAAAATTCAGGTTTGACTTGACCAATTATAGAATATCAAACGCTGACTAAGCATAATAAGGTTTAACCGAATGATGTGAATCTAGGTCAAATTTTTGTCACTCTTTCGTCTGGACTGAAAATTTTTTTTTTAAAAAATCGTAGACGATAAACTGAAGGAAAACTTAAAGGTTAGCTCTCTTAAAATATTTCTTATCAGCTGGACTATTTGTTCGTCTGAGGCAATTCTTTATTGTCAAACCCACTTTTTTCTAGTGTTTGTTTTTTCCTGTGTATAAGTTTTTTTCGTGCGCTTGTAGGGATTTTTTGCCTGATCTTCCCCCGTGACAGCGTGGTTGGCGCAGTTGGTAAGATCTCTGCCTTCCAACCACAAGGTTCCAGTTTGGATTCCTCGGCTCTGCCGAAAATTGAACATTTATGTGACCTTCTTTTCCACCAAAGCTTACTCAGCTTTCCATCATTACAAGGCGGTCGGTAAATGAGTACCAACTTCGGATGGGAGCTAACCTGCGATGGATTAGTGTCCCGTCCAGGGATGGGGGAGTCAAAGGCTCTCATCACCTTAACACTAACGGAGATAAGAGCAGGCTCCGATCGGCCACTGGGCTCGTTAAAGGCTTTAGTTTAACTTCCCTCTTCACTTCTCTAATTTACCAATGTTTCTTATTCAAAACTATATATTAAAAAAATTAACATTTAGAATATTCAAGTACAAAAATAGCTTTAACCTTGCAACTTTTCTTATTCGATTTGCTTCGAACCAAAACCACATTTTTAACAACAGGGTCTTTAACAAACCTTTGTTTTTGGTGTGTCATTGTCTGTCCATTGCAGTGCTCATCGGGAATAAAAACAATATGTGAGATCTCTCTTTCCTTCTGGTTTACTTCAGAAGCGTTTTGCTCTCTAACCGGGACTGCTTGAAGTTCTCCGATAACCCGCTCATTTTCACTTATAGACTGAGTTTTCTCAATTAATGATACACCTATGTTTGATTGGTTCTGGAAAATACAGAACATTCTATATGTAATTGCATGTAAAACACTCCTTTAAGCTGTTTAAATGTGTTTACAGTTATTCAGAGAGTGGCGTGGTTGGCGCAGTTGGTAAGATCTCTGCCTTTCAACCACAAGGTTCCAGGTTCGATCATCAACTCTGCCGAAATTTGAACATTTGTGTGACCTTCTCTTTTACCAATGCTTACTCAGCTTTCCATCCTTACGAGGTCGGTAAATGAATACCAGCTTCGGCTGGGAGCTAACCTGCGATGGATTAGCGTCCCGTCCAGGGGGAATCACAGACTATTATTTGTTTAACACTACAGAAACTGTAAAAAAGCGCCGGCCTCATGGGCGAATAGGCTCGGAAAAAGATTTAGGCTTAGATTTAACAGCTATTCAGACGTTTTTCCTGTTACAGCTTCTCCCACAGAAACAATGCAGCTAACAATTACCTCTTTACAAATGTTCTTTTGTAGCGAAGCAAGCGCCATTTGTGGGTTTTGACTGTTGTTGGCAACTTGCCAACAAGTTTTTTTCTTGACCAAGAATTGCCTTCTAATTGAAATTTTGCTGCAGCTCATTAAAATATTAAAATCGAATTTAACTTCATTATTAGGCAAAACTAATAATACGGTTTATTTCACCAAAAACACTAATCGAATCAAATTGATTTACAGCTTATTGGAAAAACTTAAAGCTTTAAAACCAATTTAAAAAATCACAGTATAGTATACAACGAGACATCAGAAGTGATTGGTTTATGTAACTCAAGGCTAGGTTGAAACTGATTTGATCATCAGCTTATGTTAAGTGGTGTATGGAGCTGACGTATTGAGCGTTTGCCCTTCGTCAGAGGTACACAAACATATTTGCTTAATTAATTTTAAGGCAGACAGCTCAATACTCTTTTTACGGAGAAGGTCAGAGCAATTTCAACCTTGAGTTATCTAAACCAGGCACTGTACCAATTCTTTGACGCTCCTCAATAGTGTTTTTAAAAAGATAAAAAAAATTATTGAGTGGGTTACATACAAGATCATTTGCACTTGTTTCTTGATACCCTTCACCAACGTCCTTAATATTGCTTGCTGCAACAGCTGCTAAGAACGTTTCAGGAGAAAACTCCTCCTCTTCCCTTTCAGAGAATGACTGGGAGCAATCATAGCCCATAACTCCTGCCTCTCGCACCGCGACCGCTGACAAGTCGTACGACTCCTCTGCGACTAGAACCTGGCTTCCTACTATATCCACATTCTTTTCGGGTATGCAAACCCCTGAAGCTGGAGAAGAAACACGAGAAAAAGGTAAATGAAACAGAAAAAAAAATTATTTGGTAGAAATTTCAAATCAAACACAGACACATACACATACTTTCCAGCCTTCTTTAGCCCTAGACAACACCTAGTTCAAGGCCGGCGGAGCAGATGGGCGGGGGGGGG
>JAOEHV020528265.1:0-19511 GCA_025447995.2 Isaurus tuberculatus
CTCCCCCTTCCTTCCTACCCCCTTTCCTTTTCCTATAATCAAACTCTGGTTCCTGCTCATAAACTTATCTAAAATGTATTGCTGGATTTAGGATAATATCCTTATATTAGATCACCTTTTATAACCTATTCAGTATTTAACGTTTTACAATCCTATCTTTGCAAATTGATTGTCAAATTGGAAGCTTCTCAAACGGTTTCCGCGTAGTGTCTATGATTTTTAGCAGGACGTGTGTTTGAGTCGACCCTTCCAACTGTATCCAATGTTCGAAAAATCGCTTGGATTTGATTTAAAAAAAAAAAACAAGTAACAAACAAATTTTATTAGGTTGATTAAATTTGCTTTGTTTACGAGTTTGGCCCAGGTTTGTTTCTCGTTCTCGAAATCTTATAATACCATTATCATTATTGTTATCATTATTAATATTGCTTTTATTTATATTATTAGAGGTAGTAGTAATAGTATTAAAACTTGAAAAATGTTTTAAAAAATATTTTGACCAAAGAACGTTTTTTTAGTTGTTATTTTATTATATTAGCATTTCTTTAATCATTATAAATATTATAGTTGTTTATGTTGTTGTTACTGTACTTGTAAAGAAATTGGCGTAAACAAAATTATTTATTTTACGAAAATACGTTTTAAATGTCATAAAAGGTTTCCCTAGTGTAAATTTTTGCAAGAATAAAGTCAAGAGAATTTGTCATATTCTAAGATTTTTTTTCATTTATAATTTTCTGTGTTGTTTTTCACCAAAACATTTAACGGAACATTCACAGTCAATATTTTTTCATAAAGCAAGCTTTTGGTATTGAGAGCTTTTGATATCGATTTGCGCCGATAGTATTCTAAAAACAGTGCAATCTAAAACGAGAGAAAATTGAGAAAAAATATAATCAAGCTTCTTTTTAATAAACTTTAGCTTTAAAAGCATAAATATTGCTGCTTTAAACAAGCAAAATTAACCAAAATGCGATTGTTGTATTTTGTTCTCAAACTTAAAGTACGTTTTTCAATAAAATGTTTTTGCGTTTTCTGCAATTAGACTTAAGCAACAATCAATTCTAGAACATACCTCAAAAAACTAGTGACGCTTAACCTCAAAGCAATTTCACTTTGCTATAAATTGTTGAAATCTTGTGAGAAAATAAATAGTTTGGTTCGATTCGAATTTTAGTTTTGCAAATAACTCAGAAAACTGCTTGTTTACTTTCAATTTCTATTTTTAAGCAAATCCCGACTTCTTTCGAAGAAATTGTCTCAATTACTGTTGATTCTGTTAAGTGGCGCTTTTCGAGCCTAAGCGATAAATGGAACCCAATGCGGTTGTGCAATTCGTTTCTGGAAAGTTTTATTATGTTTTTAATCAACAGTCAATAACCTTGTAGTGACTTAGGCAACGCAGGTTGATTAATTCTGATTGGCGCGTTTAAAGCAACTAAAGACAAGCTTTGTTTGGCTAAGCCCAGAGGAATGTTTCTACGCGTTGAAAATTTTTCGCTGCAAACAGGATATGCACGGGTAAAAATTGACCGGAATTTAAACACGGCAGTTTTTAATATCTTCTGAGATAGTTAAAGAACAGGTTTCTTTTTCTTGGAATATGGAGCCCGCTACTTATTCGTCTACGGTATCGTCGTCCCGTGTGGCGGGTACCTTAGCTGAAACCGACACTGTTACGCCGGAACAACTCCACAGCGCCAGGGAGACATATTTTGATTTGGAAACCGCGTACCGAAAATTCAAGTTTGAACTAGAAAGTGTTCGGGAAGAACATAGAAATGAGGTAAGTTTTCATATATCTTAGAAACGTGATTTGCTTTCACTGATTCCTATCATATTTGCATTTAAAAGCAAACCTGTTTATGAAACTACCAGTAAAAATAATACTGTATGCTAAATTCAAAGATACCTCCTTTTCAAATAATCTTTTCGTTTATTCAGTATAAAGTGCTTGCTTTGAATGAATGCGTAAAATATGACACTTATTAAGCTTAAATAAACATGTTACTTTAAGTAATCAACTGCTAAAGCGATTACATTATATGAAATATGAAGTTTTAACGATATGCAAATAGACATTTTTCTTGTTTGAATAACTCTAAAGTCTCAAAAAACGGAACCAAAAATTTAAAATATGATAGGACAAAACATTATTTAACTTCCCTTTTTTTAGATGTTTTCAATCAACAAACTTTTTATAGAGAATGAATTGCATTTTTACTAACTATTTCAGAATGCGAAGCGGATTGGAATTTTGAAACAAGTTGTATTTTGTCTAGGGATTCATAGTCAATACAAAATATAGGTGCATATTTCTTGTTCCGAGTTTCCGAGTTTAATTTTTTTCTTCTGTCTACCGTTTGACTTTTCAAAAGCTTTTTCAAATGAACGTTTTTCTAAATGCTTAGAGCAATAAAGAATAAAAACTTATTTAAAATTTATATTTTCAACATATGCCATTCAAAAGCCTAATAAAAACCTTAGACTTCAAAACAGTGGAAAACCATACGTTCTTAACAAGACAAACTGTACGTTTTAAGTTTCATACAACACTCACACATTTCCTGTTTTCTGTAACCATTGGATTTTTAAATCTCTCAAACCCAAGAAACTGATTGACTTTTCAAAAACTGAAACCGTTTTTTTGACAGAACGTTTCTCTAAATAACTGTAGCAATAAAAGGTAATAGTTTATGCACTTCAGGGGCCGTTTCAGCGTATGCTCTTCAACTCTTTATAAACCTAATAAAAACATTTACCGGTTTTCAAAACAGTTGAAAAACATGCAATCTTAAAGTTGTAAATCGTTAGTTTTAAAATTGACACCTTTTTTGTAGCCAGTGGCTCTTTGCGACTCTCAATAATACAGCAGACTGCTTGACTTTTTGAAAACTAAAACGTTTTCAAATGGACCCTTTTTTAAATGTTTGCAACAACAACGCGTACTAGTTTATGAACTTCACATTTTCAGCGTATGGCATTCATAATGCTAAAAAAAAACTTAGATTTTCAAAATAGTTGGAAACCACGCGATTATAAAAATGCAAATTTTTAAGTTTAAGATCTACACAAAAATGAAATATTTGTTGTTTTCTGTAGCCGTTGGCTTTTCAAATCTTTCGAACCTCAAAACGTCTTCTTTTATTGAGGCTGTTTTTCGTTTTACTTCTTGAAACTTAAAAACTACAAAACGTTCTGGTTTTGCTAAATTGTTTTGTCTGTTTACAACACGCAATAAATTTATCAAATATTTTATTTCCAAAGACTTGGGGCCATCCGAACAGCCTTTGTTTATTTATTGCTAAAAGTTTCTTATTTAGTGTTCTGATGGCAAAAGCGTTAGATCGAACTCTATTTACTAAATATAAGGAAATTTCATTTATTCGATTGAGAAGACCTGAACCAGTTTAACTTTGTTTTGTCTGTTGAACACTCGTAATATATTTATTAAAACTGTTAAAGGACTTATAGGCCCATCGGGGTAGCCCTTATATTTACTACTGTCAAAAGTTTCCCATTGTATGTTTTGTTAACACAATATTTCAGTCAAAACTTTATAGCCAAAATTGTAAACATTAAACCCATAGAAGACACAAATTCATTAATTAGATATTGTCTAAATGAATTGCCTATTCGGGATACAGTTCTCATCCAGACTATGTTTTCATCGAAACCTACGGGAAATTTTTTGGTTAATTTAGGCACCGAAAAACCAAACTTAGCTGGATTCACGTTTTCCCTTTTTGTATTCCCAAAAAGTCTCTGATTTGAATTCAAACTATTAATCTTTTTCAGTGAAAGATGACAATTATAACTGAACTAAATTGTCGATATTAATTCGTAACCATTCAACAAGAGTAATAACTTAGTTTCGTTTGAAGTTCAAGTTTCTTAAAGCTACCCACTTTGTTTATGTACGTCACATATTTTTTGTTTAGATAATAAATTGATTGCGGTTTCAACGTATGATTGGGCGGTGATGTTGTATTATTTTGACCAAATAAGCAAGTTCACTGCTGATATTTTTTGTGCTTTGATTGAAAAAAATTGAAATGCTTCTCTGTTAATTTTCATTTCAGCATTTCCAAGGATTCCTTATATTTTTCCGTCTTAAAAGAGAGTGTATTCAATGGACTGAAAAATATAAACATAATAAGTAATATGTGCCATTATAAGATGAAATGATAATGTTGCTCTCTATACTTTAATTTATGTTAGTTGAAAACATTTTTGTTTCATTCTTAATTAATGCATTCTCGATCATAAGTGTGATATAATAAGTTAAGTAAGTGCAAAATCTACCCGTTTAATTATTTTAACCATGAAATCAAGACAGAGTTCATTTATCTCTTATAGTACACCTTTCGTTCATTTAAACTAAAAAACTAAAAAAAATATAATAAATAATTGTGATTATGAGACTGATGCTAACTATGATAGTAATGATCCTTCTGATGGTGAGAAAGCTAATTGTGAATGTCATGATTATGATGATATTAATGGTCATGCTGATGGTCATGTTCTTGCTGATTGTGGTGGTAATACTTAATTGAATGATGATGATGTTGGACATGCTGATGGTGATGGTAATGGTCATGCTCTTAATGATGGTGATGGTCATGCTGATGATGATGGTAATGGTCATACTGATGGTGATGGCAATGCTCATGCTCTTAATGATGTTGATGGTCATGCTGATGGTGATGATTATGCTCATGCTCTTAATGATGGTGATGGTCATGTTGATGGTAATGGTCATGCTAATGGTGATGGTCACGCTGATGGTGATGGTAATGGTCTTGCTGATGGTGATAGTATTGGTCATGTTGATGGTGATGGTAATGGTCTTGCTGATGGTGATGGTCATGCTGATGGTAATGGTAATGGTCTTGCTGATGGTGATGGTATTGGTCATGTTGATGGTGATGGTAATGGTCTTGCTGATGGTGATGGTGATGGTCATGCTGATGGTGATGGTAATGGTGTTGCTGATGTTGATGGTGATGGTAATGGTCATACTGATGATGATGGTATTGGTCATGCTGATGGTGATGGTGATGGTAGTGGTCCTATGGGTGGTGATGATGATGATCATGTTGATGGTGATGGTGATGATCATACTGATGACCATTGTAATCATCATACTGATGGAAATGGTGATGGTTATGCTAATACTAAGGGTATTCCTGATGCTGATGGTCATGCTGGTGCCGAGTTCATGCTAATGCTGATGATTATTTTGATGTTGTTATGATCGTGGACCTTTAAACATCTTACTTTAACTTTTCATTTTGTTTCCATACTAGGTTGATAAGTTTCGAGCACAGATTGACAATCTAATGAAGCAGAAGGCACAACTTCAAGAACAGTTAAAAGATTCGCGTGGAGATGCAAAGAAACACCAAGAAGAAGCCATAAGGCATCAACGAAAACTGACTGAGAAAGACTGGCAACTTGAATCAATGACAAAAGAACTTGCTTCAAAGACCACCATCATAGAGAAACTTCGTGAGGAGAAAGCAAAACTGGAGAAGGAGGTGGCATCTTTGAAGCACGACCAACTTTCTACAAACAGCGATCTTGCGATTTTCAGTGAGCAGGATCGAAATATTGACAGCGGTGACATTGTTCTTGTTCAGCAAGAATTATCGGAGCTAGAAATGAATTACAGATTTTCACAAAAAGAAAAAGAAGATTTGCAAGAAGAGCTTGTTTCGACACAGGCACAGTTAAAAGAATGTCACACAGAGTTTGAAAATGTTCAGCGGGAACTACAGAAGAGTAACAAACAAAATACGTTGAAACTGTCCAAGTTCGAGGCACAATTACAGAATGTTACCAAGCAACGAGACGATTTTAAAGCGCAAATAGACATTCTTCGTGATGACCTCAGAAAAAGCAGGGAGGGGTATGCAATCCTTCAGCGTGATGTGGTAGATTTACAGAAAAAAGCCGATTTATACCTCCAGGAACTGAACATAAAGACAAACCAAATGGAACAAATTGAGGGTGACAAAAAGATCTTGGAAGGAAAAGTTGACGTAATGAAGCGCGACTTTAACCAAAACCAAATCTCAACAGATGTTTTTGATCGTGAGAAGGAGAACTTACAGAAGGATCTCGAGATTGCTGAGTTGAAAATACAGGAGCTTGATGAAATCTGTACTGTTTTGGGCCATGACCGAGACGAGTTTGAGAACGAGATTAATATTTTGAAGAATCGTCTTAACATTTCTGAGGCAAATCTGGAGCGAGAGCGTCAAAAAGCAGTGGAACACGAGCAACAGGTCGCTCATCTGAAGCCACAACTAGGCCAGCTGGAGACCGAACTATTTGTAGTTCGTGGGAAAGCGACTCAGTTGGAATCGTCTTACAATGATGTGGCGAAGCAGCTTGATGACGCGTTAGTAGGGCTGGATGAAGCTTCCAGCCGCCTGACTGAGTTTGAAACCTCTGATCATCTGCAACAACAAGAAATCGACGATCTTAAGGAGCAGCTGTTGCATGCAGAGAGAAGAATCTTTAATTTAAAAACGTCTGTTAGCAGAGGTGAAGAAGAAAATGATGACCTGGAAGCTCGAACGACTGCTATGAAGACAATGATTGCCAAATACGAAGGCCACATTGAAAATCTAAGCAAAGAGAAAGAGCAACTGAAACTGGAGTTAGAAGACTACAAGATAAAGCTAGCAAAACTAAAGAGGGACTTTTCCGCAGCACAAACAACAATTGGAGAAACACAGAGAGAAGTAGCTTGGTACAAGCGCGACTCTGAAAACAAAGACAAAGCCATTGAAGACATGCACTCAACCATCACTTCCATAGAAAACAAGTTTAGCTCCTTTGTTGAAGAAAACACCAAACTCCAAGCTCATGTTGAAATACTGGAGGAAGACAAAAGAGCACTACACGAGGAAACCCTACATGCCCAAAGAGAACTACATGAGATTATCGCCGACCACAAGCTCTCGTTAGAAGAAACTGATCGTCTAAATATTGAGCTTCAGGATTTAAACAAACTTCTCTCTGATGTGCAGGCCTCACATCAAGCCTCCGAGAAACAAAAAATTGACTTTCAACAGCAAGTTATGGTTCAAGGGCAAACAATTGACCGTCTAGAAAAAGAACTTGCGGAAGCTTTGAAGAATAAAGCATTGTTAGAGACACATCTACAAGAACTTGAGGGAAACGCAGGGCAAACTTCAGAGGAGATAGTGGTTGTGCAGAGCCAGTTGGAAGAGAGCGAGAAGATCATGGACGACTTTAGACGAGATGTTGCTGATAAGGACGGGATAATTGAAGAATTGCGTGAAGAAATGCTGGTTTTACGTTCAGGCATCGATTCCACAAAAGGGGAACTGGGCTTCAAAACCGAACAACTTGAAACCGCAGAAAACGAAATAAGAAGGCTGCAACAAAGCCTAGAGCTTAAAGAAGAAGATCATAGCCGTCTTAACGCCATGTATGAGTCAATTAAAAAGAAATGCGAGTTTCTAGAAATGGACAAAAGTAATGCACAGAAAAAAGTAGCTACTATTGAAGCAAGCTTGAGAAAGATTGGTAGCAAAGATAGAAGCGCGGAACGTGAGCTTGATCTAGAGCGTGAGAGAACAAGTGAGCTCCAAGACGAAAATGGAAGTCTGAGAAAGCGATTGGCCTCATTAGAAGCGGAATGTCTGTCAACTAAAAAAATTAATGAAGAACTCGAAAATCAGCTTGACGATACAGAGCAGAAAATAGCAGATCACAACGTAGAAATTGAGCGCCGAGATGCAGAGACGTTGGAGGAGAAACGACGAGCCGACTTTGCCCAGAAGAAGCTGAATGACATTGAGAGAGAACTAGAAACTGCACTGAGGTTGAGGGAGAAAGCAGAAGAAGATATCTATAGTGTGCGTAACCGTAATTCCAAATTAGAATCTCAAATGGAAATCCTCCAGAGACAAAAACTTTTAATGAAGGATCAGCTAGATGAATTAAACGGTAAGATGATTCAGTCAAAAGAAGATCTTATGAGGCTTGAAAGCCAATTACTGGAAAGCAGGAAAGTTAATGAAAGCCTTAATAAAGCACTTGCCAAGAAAGAGCTTACAAATACAGAACTGAACGCTAAAACACGAAGCCTGGAAAGAGAAATGGACAATCTAAAACAAGAACTTTCTGCTACAAAAGCAACATGTAGTGGACATGATGCTGAGAAGCAAGAACTTGAACGGCGGCTTATTGCTCTGCAACAAAAGCTTGATGATAAGGACAAAGAAATGACACGTTTTCGAGATAACCGTGGCGGGATGGAACAAGATATAAGCAGCTTTGTTTATCGCTGTAATTCTATGGAAACACAAATTGTAAACCTACAGAGAGATAAGGATTATTACAAAAATGAACACAACACGTTGCAGAATGCAAACAGAAAACTAAAAGAGGAAATGCTGACTTTACAAAACCAGGTCAAAGAAAAAGAAAGAACAAACGAAGGATATGTTAAAGATCTTAAAGAAAATGAAAATCTTCTTGTTAAATTGAAGAACTCGAAGACAGCTCTTGAAAATGAAGTTTGTGAACTGAAAATAGATATCGAAACAAGCAAATGGAAAATTGAAAACCTGAATGAAAACATTCGAGAACTAGAGACGGAACTGCAAAACCGAAATGCTCATATGACTCAAATGGAGACGACGATTACAAATCTACACAGAGACAAAACTGAAAGAGAGAAAAATTTGGTGCCTTTGGACGACCAGTACTCTGAATTAGAAACTCTCTACAAACAAAGCAAAGATAAAGAAAACTATCTGAAACAGGAGATCCAGGTTCAAAAAACCAAGGTTGTTAAAATTGAGAGTGAGCACAAGTTAACACAACAAGAAAATATTGAGTTGCAGCATAGCATCAACTTAATACGAAAACGTGTTCAAGATCTAGAAAGCTCTAATGAACGAGCTGAACGCGAGAAAAAAAATCTTAAGCAAGAACTAATGGGGATCACCGGTAAAACTTCAGACCTTGAAGTTAAATTTGAGTATGAATACCGGGAGAAACTGTCTCTGAAAAAGCAACTGGAAGACTTAAATAACCGTTCTCTAGCAACCAAAGAAGATATTTTGTGTCTGGAACAGAAATTAATTGAAAAGAAACTTGAATTAGAAATGAACGTTAAAGAAATGGCCGAAAAAGACGACACAATCGACCACTTGAAGTCCTCAAAACTTTATCTGGAAGAACAAATTCAATCTTTTAAAGTCAGTTTAAATGTTCGTAACGAAGACTGTGAGAAGCTTAAGCAGGAGCAGAGCAGATTGCAACAAGAAATTCTGAACCTGCAAAACAACGCTGCAGAATACGAAACAAGGATTCAAAAAGTATCGTACGAGAGGGATCGCGCACAAGATGAGTTACGTTCATCCATTCTCAAGAACTCAAATCTAGAGCAAAAACTGGCAGACATTACTCGCGAGCAAGAATTAGCAAAGGACAAGATGGAAGAATGGAAAGAAACTCTGGATCGTCAACAGCAAGAAGCAGCGCTGTTAGAAAAGGAAATCTCTAAACTCAAAAACTATATTGAAGAGTACAAAAGCGAAAATCACAAAAAGGAAGAAACTATTGATGACCTGAAACGTAAATGTTCAAATCTCCTGGACGAAGTAGAATCACTTAAGAAAAGCTTAAGACGCAAAGAAGCCGACTACCCAAGCAGAGTCTTAAAACGAAGTGAGACTGTTTCTGCGCAACAAGCAAGTATATTGGAAAGCACACCTGAGGAAGAATCCGAAGCGCGCAAGATATTAGAAGAAGATCTGGCGATCCAGAAACGGCGGATGGCTGAAATGGATTCTAGTCTCAGATATAGCCAAGAACGTGAGAAAGAACTGGAAGAGTTGCTAATGAATATAAACGCTCAGGTTGCAAAATTAGAATCGGGCTATGAAACCCTTAATGAAAAAAAAGTTGAAATTGAGGGCGAGTTGTATGCGACCAAAACAGAGCTGGTACCGCTAAAAGCAGGCTACAATGAAGTAATGGACGAGTTAGAAAGTGCGCGGAGTGAACTGCATGCGGTAGAAAACAAAAACTATCATCTGGAATTAGCCCTTGAGAAACTACAGATAGGTAAAAATCAACTTGAGAGTGAAAATGAAGACTTGTCTGTACGATTTAGTCAAAGCGAAGAAGAATTAATCAATCTCAGGAGAAAACTGCAGGAAATCCAAATGCTCTGGGAACAGAACGCAAAAGAAAATAGCGGAAAAGACGCAGTTATGGAAGGGTTAAAAAACGACAAGAAAGCCCTCGAGAAAGAAATCAGATCACTTCGAGATGAGCTTGCTTCTCTTCAGGATACCATGAGATTGGCTCGGAGGCGCAGAGATGAAGACGATAATGATATGTTTGAACTCCGAAAGCAAAAAGCAGATTACGAATTAAAATTACGATCCATCAGACTTGAAAACGAAGAAATGAATAATGATCTTATTAGCTTCCAGAACAAAATTAGTGAGTTAGAGGATGAGCTTCAAAGGAACCTCAAAGATCTTGGAGTTTCTCGAGGGGAATTGGATGAAGCAAAAAACAAAATTCTCAAAGATCGAAACGAAAGTTTGGTTCTTCATCGTCAGGTGGCTGAACTAAAATTGCTTGCAGACGCAAACAAGAAAGACCTCCTATCAAAGGACAGCGATATTGGTTGCCTCAAAACAACCAACAGTAACCTTGAAGATGAAGTTACCAGCTTGCGCCGAAAACTCCAGGGCTTTAAAGATGAGTATGAACAAGTTCAAAATGAAGTTACTACTTTGAATTCTCTGCTTCAAGAAAGAGACGGAAAAGACAACGATCAGGGTTACTATCTGAAGATAGCGAAACGAGACAATGAAAAGCTTCAACAAGAACTTTCCGTTTGTCGAGCGTCATTAACAGAACTGAAGAACCAAAACCACGCGGCGCACAGGGATCTTGAAAAAGCCCGGAGGGACCTCATTTCTGCGAATCAGAAATTTGCTCATCTCGAAGCGCGCAATGAGGCTCTCGAAGATGAACGAAACCGTCTGAAGAACGACGTGGCTCAACTGAAGAGAAACATTACTGACTTAAAGGCTCAAATAGATGCACTGTCACGTGAGAAAAACAAACTTCAGAACGATATCAGCATTGCCCAAAAGAGAATGAATGAGAGCCAGAGCAGTATTGTTAGTGTCGAGAATGAGAAAACAAGAATCAAACATGACACTGAGAGACAAAGGAGAATAGTCGAGCTGGAATCACAACTTCAGCAAATAAAGCGTCAGAAAGATGAAAGCGAAAACGAGTTAGAACTGCTACGAAAAAAACTTGAGTCTTTAGAAAATGGCTTCACAGAAGCAAATAAAGCCAAGGAAGAACTGGAATACGAGGTTATACTACAACAAAATAAAATAAAACAGTTGGAACATCTCATACAGGGCCTCCAAGAGAAAGGAGCATACGGCAAGGAAGAAATAATGGAATGGCATAAAAAAGTCACTTCCCTTGAACAAGAATTACAGACTGCGAGGAACAAAGTTGTTAGACTTGAGGCTTTCAAGAAAGCATGTGAGGAGAAAGTTCGAACTTTAAACAACGAAGTTGTCGAGTCGGAGAAAAACGTAACACTTTTGGAATCGGCTTTAAATGAGACACAGGAACAACTAGACAGTAAACAGAGAGATCTTTTTGATGCTCATAAGAAGATTTCTGATCAAGAGTCGTTGTACGAGACCGTCATGCAAGACAAAAGCGATTTACAACGTGAGTTGCAACTCAGTCGAAACAAATTAGCAACTGTAGAAGAAGAACTACAGGAAGAACTCAAGAGGCTAGCGCAGCTAAAAGGTGCTTTTGAAGAAACGAAATCACGAAACGAGTCACTCAAAGACGAAATTACAAAGCTACAAAAAAAGTTATGGGAGCAACAGCAATTGTCTGAGAGTCAGATGCCTGAGTATGTTGAACAGAAATATTTTGTTGATCGACTAAACAACGATAATGCAAACCTACAGAACGAAAATGTTGAACTAAGAAAAGAGTTAGAATCTACTCGAGCTTTATCTGAAAAAGCGGCCGTCGAAAAACGAGAGTCCGAACATGAACAAAAGAGACTCCATATGAAACTGACTGACTTAGAATCTAATTACAACTTCTTAGTAGAGGAAAAAGAGAGGATTAACCAGGAACTTTTGGGAACGCAAAATGAACTTTCGGAACTACAACTTGAAACTGAAGCGATAGTCCAAGAAAGATACACGGCTTTGGAAAACGCACCTCAGGAGAGCTCACTGGATGGGCCCTCTGAAGTTGATCTACTGAGAGAAGACAGGGATCGTCTTAACGAGGAAATATCAGCACTTAATCGTAAAGTAGTTGCCATGAAAGATAAATCCGAAACGCTAGAAAAAGAGAAAACAAGATCTGGGGATCGCGTAAGCGCACTTCAGAAGTCTTTGCACAATCTAGAAGACACAAATAGTGCCTTGCTAGTGGAAAAGAACAGCATGACAAATGAGATGGATATTCTTAATTCCAAACTGATTGAGTTGGAAGCACAGTTAGATACTGCTTTAAGTGAAAAACAGGACTCAGCAAAACAATTAGATCAGTTCCAGAAGAAGTTAATGGAAATGGAGGCGCACTTCGAATTGGAAATATCTCATCAGAAATCTGAACGACAACAGCAGTTTTCTTTGGTTGAAAGCAAGAACCTTGATGGTTCGCTTCGTAGAAGCCAAGAACGCGAGAAAGAGTTGCAACAAGAACTTCTTGCAGCTCACAAGAAGGTGTCTAACTTAGACTGCGAGTTAAAATCTTTGATAGAGAAGTCAAACACGGTGCAAGTAGCTTACCATGAGACCGAAGAAAAAGTAGTTGAACTGAAAGAAGAAGTGATTGTTTACCAGAAAAGGATTTCCGAGGTTGAAGCAAGCTACAAAAGCTGTTGTGATAGCAAAGCTGAAAAGCAAAACGAGATAGAAAACCTGCTTCAAAAACTGAAGGAACTCGGGGAAACAAAACAAAGTTCTCATAATGATCGCGCACAATTGGAACATGAAATAAACCTCCTGCGGTCGAAGCTAGAAAAAACTGAGACGCGACTAGTCGAAACAGTCCGAGAAAAAGACGACCACAAAGCACTGTTGGCCCATGAAAGAAGCAAACAGGATGAGAAATCTTTTGATCTAAGTAAACAGTTGGTTGAACTACAAACTCGCAGCGATGTAACACGACGTGAAGCTGGTGAAAAAGAAAGAACAATTACAGAACAGAAAAAAAGGATAGCTTCCGTTGAATCTGATCTCCTTCGGCTTAAAGAAGAACTTAAAGAGAAGCAAAGACAAAATGAGTTGCTGCTGGTTGAGTTAGAGACAGAAAGGAATACACACCAAGCGCATGATTTTGAGTACGATGATATGCTTGGGGAAATTGAGTCTTTGAAACTGAAGTATGACGAAATTGAGCGCGAAAAAGATGGTCTGAGAAACGAGAAGCGCGCGCTACAGGATGAATTGCGCACCGTGAAGGAAAATCTTACAGAGGTGCAGTCCCAACAAAAAACCGATTCGCATGAGCTTCAGAGGCAGTTGGACGAAACAAAGAGGGAACTTTTAACCAAGCAAGAATCTTTAATTGCAATTCAAAAAGATTTGCGTGCCATTGAAGCGGAGTTGAGTTTCAGGACTCACGCAGTAAATGATAAAGACGCTGAGATTCTTCGATTAAGCAATAAGTGCCAGCAGTTGGAGAAAGAGTTGGAACAACTTAAGAAAGAATTATTCATAGCTCGAGAAGCGTATGAAAAGAGTGAAAATCGCCTCAAGGAACACTTTCAGTCAGCAACAAGCAGCGAATATGGATATGGAGATACAACAGGACCCGTCATCCCAGCTGTACGTGTCAATGGTTACCCCAGTAACAGGAAAAGCAACACGATCCACGTAAGTCCTGATGATGGTGACATACTTCCAGTTGGCTATACTTCGGGACGCCACGCGAGTCCCGGATTTACCGTGTCAAGTACCGCGGTCAAAGAGAAACCAATACACGTGTACATGCGCACTTCGTCGTCTGACAGTCATGGGTATCCTTCTGAAGACTTGGCGATGGCTGAGGGGGTTTTAAAGGCAACCCGTCTCCCCACTGACCCTTCCCCTTATTCACAACATGACAGATATGGTCAACAAAGTATCTCAGGAGATCAACGACCCAAGTCCCCTCGCGAACCCAGCCAAACAGATGTCCCTCGCTTTGGCCGTTGGGGTCAGCGTAGACAACGCTATTCAGTTGATAAAGCTATTTGAGCTACACTAAAAGTTAGATTTTATACGACAGTGAACTACGCATGGAAAGACGCAGTATTAGTAAAGAACACGATTATTCGGCCTTTTTCTTGTAATTGGTAAAAGATCTAGCGCTTTATCTCAATTATTTCTCCTGATTTTTTGGACTTCTCCTTCGTACAGAATTTCCCCCCGGACATGCAACCTGTTCCGTCGCAATCTTATCCGCAGTGTACCTTTTAACTTTTGAAATTCGTGCGTCTCGCTTCTCTTTCAACACAATAAGTGTCCAGGAGAAACTTTCCAGTTGTTAATGAACGCACTGTCTGTCCGATGTGGTTTTCATAACAGAACAAAACCCATCCTGCATATTTATATAAAATAGCAATCTGTTTATATAAATCTGTATAATACAAATCTTGGTTCTTAATTTTGTGATTTTTCTTAAAAATGTGAAAACGGATGTTGCTTTTCGAATTACTTATAAGAAAACTACACCTTAATTAAACATTAAATTTCTGTTTCACACTATATACTTTGTACCAGCTTGTTATAAAATGAGAGCAGTAAAGACTGTTGATAATTCAAGGAACATTTTTACTATTTTATCCAATTTATAAGGTAATTCCTATAGAAAACGAATTTTTTTTTATTTTCCAGAAAAACATTTTTCATTTTCGCTTTTTGTTATCCATTTTTTAGAAAACAAACTAAAATCGCAAGTGTATACAGATAAAAGTAAAAACATCTTAATTCTTAAATTTTGTCGAATTTAAATTAAGAAGTGTAGATTGGCATACCTTTTTTGACGCTAAAATGCAAATTATAACTAATTACACCTTCTTTAAACAATAAATTTCTGTTTCACCACATATATTTTGTATGTTTGAATTGTTATTGTTGGACCTCTATTGTTTTAGCAAGTTTTTATCGTTATTCCCATAGAAAACCATTTGATTTTTTTTATCTTTCCAAAATAAAAAATTTATTAAGACTCTTTGTATGTTTTGCGTTTTGTTTTATAGCAATAGCTAAAATGTTCTTCATTCAAAAGAAATTTTTGTATTTATGACAGATAAAAGAGTATATAATATGATGTTAGTATATAATATAAAGATAACACAAAGAAGCTCCTTCCAAAATAGTCTTGCTTAATGTATACCATTAAATCAATCAATCAATCAATAAACCACTCACTAACTCAAAAAGTCAATCAAAGAAACAATCAATCACCCAATCAACCAATCAATCAATCATCCAATCAATCAACTATCCAATCAATCAATCAATTAATCAATCAATAAATTTGTATATTGTACATCAGCAAAATTTTCACTTTAGACCTTGATGACGAAGGCTGAAAGGACATTTATTTTGATATACCAGTATATCAATCAATATACCACTCACTCAATCAAAGAAACAATCAATCATCCAATCAATCAATCATCCAATCAATCAATAAATTTGCATATTGTACATCAGCAAAATTTTCACTTTAGATCTTGATGACGAAGGCTGAAAGGACATTTATTATGAGTCCATGAGGCCAAGAGGTCGAAATGCGAAAGTCATTACACACATCCACACTGTTGTTCTTGTATCGTTTTCAACTGTCCACAGAAACGTCATTATGACGTGAGATTTAACAACTTCCGTATGCTCGCTATGGTTTTCATTTTGATGCCGTTTCGACTGTCTGTATCCGTCTGAAATGAAACGTATCCCTTTTAATTTAGATTCACTTTTGAACTGATGTGGTTTCGTTGTATAGGTTAGGGCTTTACTGTAAACGGAAACCTGAACGCATTGAAATGTATCTGGATTTCAAAGAAAAGTCACTGATTATGGATGGTACCCGAGGCCCCAAAAATATTGAGTTTGGAAAATTTACCCAAAGGGTATCTGGAGAATTGTGTCCCAAATAGTGAGATTTACAAAGATTTACAAAAATGTTTTAAACAAAAGAGAATGTCAGTCTTAACGACAACTAGCAGTGCTTAAACTGCCATAGTCGTAGTCGTTAGTTGGCGCTATGTGGGCTCGGCCCACGGCAGCAATAAGTAAGTAAGTAAGTTAGTAGTCGTAGGCCTTTTAACAATAATTAACACAAAACAGTCATTAACTACCTCATATATCTTTATTAACTGCAACAAACGCAAATATTAAAATCTTTTGGGCCTTGAAGCTTTATCGGCAGATATTGTAATTTGTTGCATGTTGAAAACAGTGAGATTTCGAGGCTTAATTGTTAGACCGTGAGATGAATCTTGAAATCGTCTCGCTCACGACGAAGTAAGATATAGAAGGTCTTTATTTAACAAATTCAAATAAAAAAATGATACATAAAGCAAGACGAACAAAGTTCGATTTACTCTTGTACGCCTACAAAGACCGCGCCCTCCTAATATTTTGTCAAGGTTTTGTTCAGTTTTGTCCATTTTTTGTTTTTTATTTAACTCCGAGACTTATTTGACTCTCAAAAGAACCAGAACAACAAAGGCGCTGAAAAATAAAAGTTAAAGGAGTTTTGTTGTGTTTAGCATTATAGATTTCCAAGCAAAGGCCATATTTTCCAGGGGGTATTACTAGCACCACGCCCAAGTGTGTTGAGTCCAGCAGCCCCCTCAAACACAAAACGCTCCGCGATCCCTGGCATAACAAAACACACTCCGTAAGAAAACTTTGCTATAGGTCAATTTTATGATGGCGTCAATTTGGTGCAACTACCAGAAATCTTTATGAAATTTTTTTCCCAGTCAAACTTTTTTCCCTGTTGAAAATAGTAGAACAATCACCTTTTAATATTTGACAAAAGAAAGTAAGCAAAGCGTGGTCGTAATTTGTGACGCAAACATGGAAGTCGCCTATTGACCATTCGCAAATATTTATAGAGATAATGAATGCATTTCAAAATTTTGATCTCTCAGATTGAACTGTTTTATACGGTGGCTCCAAAGGGACATCCGAAATATGACATATAAAGTGTACGAGATCAAAAATCTTCGAGATTGAAATCTGCTTCGATTTCTATCTCGAAGATTTTTTTATCTCGTACACTTTATATGTCATATTTCGGATGTCCCTTTGGAGCTATAGTAGTTTTACGTCTTCCCTTTTTTTTCATTTATATCTTTTCCCTTTAAAGCAAAACAACAACGAACTTAGCCAAGATGAGTTGTTGGATAAAATTCAGTACCTGGAGGAACAACTGGAGTTTACAAGTGTACGAAACGCTCGATTGGAGTCGCATTTTGAGGAAATTCGCAAAGGTGCTCCATTGACCGACGATAGCAAGTGCTATGACCTGGAAACACAACTGAAACAAAGCCAACACGAGCTTTATTTGCAGGAACTTAAAATGACCAAGATTGAGAGTGACCAAAAATCTGCACAACAACGTGCTGTAGAGTTGAGCTTGGAAATTAATGTCATGCAGAAACGAATTCGTGAGTTGGAAGCGACAAACGAGCGTGCTGAGAGAGAGAAGAAATATCAGAAACAGGAATTAACTGCAGCAAGTAGTAAGGTACGAAGTGGGTGAACATGCAACTACCTCTTTTTTTCTGTCTAAAACCTTTTAGTCATTAGTCTCAAATTTAAGAAGATTCCTCCATGATAGTTCATAAGCGCGTCTAATGAGAACAGGAATGGTCGCGAATGATGTCAGTGCTAAATATAGGAAATAAAACGACCTCGAGTACAATTCCTAATAAGTACGAGTAATTTTGAAAGTTCTCAAAATTGCATGAGCTTTAGGCGAGTACAATTTTAGAACTTTCAAATCACGAGTGTGTAACACTGAAAACAAGATAATTATTTCAAAATTATAAGTTTTGGCACACATTTTCACTGGAAATTGCGAAGCGACTGTCGACAATTTTTTTGTTGACGTTCAAATTTGCGGCTCATGATTGTGCTAACGCGCCGTTGCTACGGTAACGAAAAAGGTACCGCGGAGTACTATTTGGGATTTAAAAATTGTACTGCTCTCGACCTTCAGAATTGAGTAATTTTGTTGAGTGTACTATAAAGAAAGAAATGGTGCAACATACAACAGAGAACATTGCCTGAAACTATCTCATTTTAGTAATTTAAAGTATTCAACGAAATTCTTTGGATAACTTACCTGTATTCTCTAATTTCTAATTTTTTGTACATACTACTTAGTAACCGAGAGTGGGGTCATTATAGGGAAATCTCAGACCGAGGCTTTGTTGTTATGACCAAGCAATAGCGAGGTCATTACAACAAGACAAAGGTCTGAGATTTCCATGTAATGACCGTACACACGAGGTTAATAAATTATTTATTATATGGCCTTTAGTCTATTTTCAGAAGAAAACAAAAAAAAAACACCGGAAGTTAATTTCTATATCCGCTTGCGCGCGCACTCATTTCAAACAATGTTCACTCAGCCGAATCGGCAGTCGTCATGAAAACAGGCAAATATGATTTCTTCAAAAATGAACAGCCAAAAATAAAAATCTCATAATGAGTGGTCATTACGAAATTTCATAATAACCGGTCATTACAGGGAAATCTCGCCCTCCCAGCAGCCAATCAGATTGCAGGAAACTATATGTAGCCATATAATAAATTAAATTAATTTGGAATTAATTAAGTTTTTCAACGTTCACCCCCTAAATCCGTCTTGAACGAGTGATAAGATGATTTACCGTAAAAAATGGTATTTTACCTAAAATTGTGCATATCTTTGAAAATCATTTCATGACGTCATCTGTTAAAACTGCGCTACAATTTTTCAGTTCACAACAGTTTTATAGTTTTGCTTTTGTTATCTTATATCTCGATCAACTTTACTCCATAAAACTTTCAGATTTGAAGGAAACCATAGAGTTTTTTTTTTACAACATAGCAAACTTTATAATTAGTTAAAATTAAAATTAGTGCACACAGTTATATTATTTGAATAATATCTGAATGGAACACTGTAATCTTGATAACCAGTTACTTAACTACTGAAATGTTTAACCTTGTTTGAAAAACGAAGGTACTTGTTTTTTTCTCTGTTCACTCTCGTATCTCCCCCCTTCCTTTCTCACTGGTAACAACCATCAATAAATATGAAATGACGGCTTGAATAACAAAGCAAGTGCCGTTGTTTACTTCCCCCCCCCATATATATATATTTTGTACTTAAGGGGAAATGGTCTGCAGGCAAGTAGCGTTACTTTTTTCTTTATTAAGACCCTACGC
>JAOEHV020528359.1:0-19510 GCA_025447995.2 Isaurus tuberculatus
ATTAGTCGCCTCAGGCTCTGTGATTATCGGCGAATAGTCACCTCGACCTTCGGTCTCGGCGACTATTCGCCGATAATGACCTCGCCTTCGGCGACTAATTGTTATAATTATTCTGCTTGTTGAGGCAACGTAAAACAAACTAAGTTTGTATATAGATTATATTAACGGGAAACCCTCTAAAACTATGGTTGTACAACTTTACTTAACGCACAATTGTTGCTAATTAACGAGCTATCCCCTCAGGAAAAAAGGATCGATACGAAAACCAATCAAAAGAATTTTTAACTAAATTTTCAAAGAAAAAGTGTCAGAAATAAAGGTGCAGTAAAACGTCAATGATATTATTTAGCACGATTTCTTGCAACCATTATCGACGTAAATTGATCATAAGAAACATTTTATTAACGTGATTTCTTTTAACTTTGCATTAATGAAGTGCGATAAAAGATCGCTTTCGAGGTCATAAACCATGATTGTATGTAAAGGTAACAAAAAGTAATATGTATAACTGCGACTCGAATTCCATAGAGGCCTACTCTGGGGGCAGTGTCGCCTAATGTCGCTACGACATTGGGCGACATTTTGCGACATTGGCCAAATCCAGGGAAAATTGGCAAAATTTTGGGCGACATTTGGTGGTATTGAGCGACATTAGGCGGTATTGGGCGACATTAGGCATTATTAGGCGACATTAGGCATTATTAGGCGACATTAGGCGTTATTAGGCGACATTGGACCCCAGAGTAGGCTTCCATAGTAACTGATTTGGTTGTTATCTTCATGCCTATAACTGGTTTTGCTACTGGAGCTGCGGGGTCTCCATAAAAACTGTTTAAGATCTTGTTTATGAGCAAAAAATCTAACTGAAAAGACCGTTTTTTATGCGACTTACTGCTTTGGTCTTGTTGCATCTTGAAGTGTAAACTATAGGTACAAATACAATGGCCACTGATAAACATTTTTGAGTTATGCTAATTTTTATGTCTTCTATTTTTATCTTTACTGTATGCAGTTTAAGTACCCAATTGATCGCTAAAGCTGACACAATGATGGCAGGCATGCCCAGTTTGAATTACATTTATGATTTAAAAAACACATTACACACATGTGGTTCCCAAGGTTTTAAACCTAAATGCTAGAAAACTGAGCAAAATGACAAAAACAGAGTAAAAAAATAAATAAAACCCTTGAATTTTCTTCCCGCAAAGATGGAATAATTGAATTTTTGGTTCGTTGAATTTTTATTAATTCTTTCGCTTTGAATCATTTAAACTTAGTCAAACAATATCCAACTGACATTTTGATTTTGTCTGTTTTGCTGCCAGTTGATATTGATTTCGAGATCGCACAGTTGGTTGAAAAGATAACCAAAGAGCAGGGAGACCAGGGTAACGGTAGTGACGACGATGCAGCGGCTGGTATATCTGAAGAGCGGTTCGTTTCGTTTATGCCCGACGATGAAACAGTGCAGGTGCAGTTGGTCTCTGATGATTTATCACCAACAAGGGAAATCTCTGTGAATGGGGAAGAAAACCTGGTAGACTCCCCAGAATTCTAAGCCACTAAACTACAATCAAACGTGCGGTTACTTACGCTTACTTAGACGATGCTTGTGACCTTGAAACAGGACAGTATACAGACGAATGAAGTTCAGTCAATTTCAGTTTGGTTGAAGCCTTTTGTTAGCTTTTTTGTTGTGTTGAATTCGGTTTCTTTATAGCATTTTTGAGGAAATCAACTACGAAAATTAAAGCGTTGCATATCTCTTATGTTATGTCATACAGTTTTATTTATATTCATCCTGTATTGATATTGATTATACGAATAATATCGATTTAATATAATACTGAGAAAACCAGAATGTATAATATCATTTTTTGAGAAAGATACGATAGTTTAGCTGATCGAACTTTTCAGTGGTATCAACAAAGTAAAATTTAACACACACATGCAAGAAATATTCACCGATTTCAACTTTATATATGCGCTGTTATGATATACGTTCTCCACTGAACTTTTGACCTAATTGTATAGCATTTAACATATTTTTGAATTTTTTTAAATCGCCTTTTAAATGTAGTATTCAGGTTATAGGAATGTATAAACAGTTGTACGTACACTTTGGTAAAAAGCCGTAGGGCATTTTGGCATATTATTGCCCTTTATATTTTATCTATACAACTTTAAAAATAACCAATTAATCATTTCAAATAAGATTCACTTTGGAATCGCTTAGAAAAAAAGTTGTTATTTATGGACTAAATATTAGAAGAAGTGTTGTGCTTGTTTGATTTTCTCCATGTAGCTTTCACTGCACGTGGGTGAAATGTACACTATTTTAACGGAGATGTGGAGCGTTTTATATAAAAATGTGTATTTCTGCTGATGAAAGCGCCTTGTTTTATCACATCTAAAAGGTGCTAGTTTGTCCGGCCAAAATACATTGCTTTTAGGAACTTGAATCTTTGTGGAGCCGCTATTTTTGTTTGGATTTAAGGGGGCATTGCAGTCAATCACGTCATTTTTGTCAAATTTCGTGACATTTTTGATCATATCGCAGTGAATATTTTGAAACTTCCAATTCCCCTTCATAGGTTCATAGATCGGTAAATGAGAAGGACTCATAAATATTTTCAGATTTTTCGAAGAGGTTTAAGGGAGAGAAAAGCTGGGGGAGGGGAGTTGTTTTTTTAGAAAAATGTAGTGAATTTTAGGGATGTTTGAAAATTTTTTTTGGAGTTAATATTTGATGGACAAATGCGAAACCGTTCGCCAGCCAAAGGTACACCTTCCATCTGTTAGGAACCACGGTTTGGTATGATAACTTTATTTAGGTGTCAATTTATTTAGTAGCTTTCACTGCACGTGGGTGAAATGTACACTATAGGCCATAGGCCTACTAAGTAAATTGACACCTAAGGCCATCTAAATAAATTGACACCTAGGCCTAGGTTTAACATCCTTATCCGAGAAGACGCGAAAGTCTAACTATTTGAAGATGTTAGAGCAAAGGCAGCACATTCTCCTCAATTATTTTAAGACCCTGAGTGTTGGTCCGGCCGGGAATCGAACCCGAGCCTCTCGCACGATAGACTGGCACCTTACCAACTGGGCTAACCAGGCGGCGGTATCCGTCCTCAAACTTTTTCCTTTCCAAATCCTCTTTCACTTCTTTCTACCATGCAGCTGCCTAAATTGTGACTGTAATGCCCCCTTAATTTAATTTGTCACATTTTTATTGATTAGATCTACAACTCCCGACATGCATACATTTCTTACATGTACAAAAACTAAAAAAGTGCCATGCACAACTTGTCAAGGACACTTGTCAAGTAAAACTTGCTAATGCAGCATCATCGAAGTGAATGAAAAAATTTATTTCTTGACAAGTTTTTGCGTAGTAAATATTTTCGTAGAGAGGATATTACACGCCTGCACGTTGATACAAATTTTATCTCCGAGTGTTCGCTGCACCCACTCGTGAGATATCGACTTGAACACGAGAAGATTAAGATCGTATCCACAAGCGGACATGTAACATTCTCTTAACTATATAGACACCGATGAAATACCAGGACAACCATACAAAAATGAATAAAAATAAAATTAAAAATAATTAATTAATTAATTAAAATTTAAAAAAAATTAAGACTAACTATTGGCTATACTGAAGTAGTCATGCATGATAACCGTGATAGATAAAAATGGTATCTTCACTGGATGCTAAATTTTCGTCTCTGGAAAAATCCTGGTTTCATTTCATCAGTGTCCGAATTCCACAAGAAAATACAAAAATATGAAAACCCACCCCACCCCCCAGAAAGACTGTGATGTTTGCAGATAGATTGCAAAAGTAAGATAAGCCAATCACAGCTTTGCGCTGGAGCGCGTCGTGATTGCTCAGCAACTAAAAAATATGGCGGAAAGAAGGCAATTGAGTTTTAATCCTTCTAAATTGTCTTTGTAGTTACGCGAATAATTCACCGAAAAGCAATGTGAGTAAAAGCCATAATTTGACTATGTCAACTCTTGTTATCCTTGAGTCGGTGAGTAGGTCACTGTTTTTGTATCTTTTATTCACTAAATGTCACGCTGTGATTAAACATCGGCTTTGTTCCTTATCAAACTATATTCTTTCAAGAAACAAAGCATATTAAGATTACACCGCAAACTATCCATAGATCTTATCGTTTTTTACTCCTCAAGAAGCAAATTGAATTCAACGAATACTCTTGACTTCTTAACGCAGCAACAATCGATCAAAGAGGAACTTGCAAATGCAGTTCACATATGTTGTTAGAGGTCTATTGTAATCGGTCGAAGTAATTTTAGATTTTTTAAATAAATGTTTGGTGTACACGAAGCATCTGATGTTCTTCTTATTAGCTATAAAACCCTTTTACCTTCATTACTGCAACTTTAAGAATAATGAATTTATCTTTTTATAGAATTTTGAGTCAAGTAAATTCCCGTACGCACAGTAGTCGTTGAAAATGTTTTTATTTACATATCGCATTTTTATTGCGTGTAAATAACATCTTCTGTTTGTCACCGATATTTATAATTGCAATTCGTGTATATGTTTATTATTTCAGTATTTGGATGATATTGTTAGATCCGTGGGAGTAAATTAATACTTATTAAGGTTTTTCAGCACTGCAGGAAGAATTTTAGAAAATTCTTTTTAACCTAGCTCTCGTCTTTGTAACTTTTAACACCACAAAAAAACTATGAAGAGCATTTTCTACTTTTGCAATGACACTAGAGAAATTGTGTTGCATAAATTTTAACTGACATCCTGTCTTTAAGTCGCTGATGTTGGTTTGTTGTAGCACAGGTTGTTAAAAAAAATACCTTGTACAACAACATCTTTAGACAATCTTTCCATATGGTATTTAATTTTTTAAAATCAACAGGACAAGGAAGAGTTAAATGATATTGACAGCAAATTGCAAGCAGATGGATTTAAAACAAGCATCCCTGTTGAACATAAACTGCGATACATTTGGAGACAGTTTACAAGAGCGGACACAAGTCTCAAGTCCTCACTGGAAACTTTGGAAGAGCTGCGAAAGCAACATGGTCAGGAAATGGTTGAAGTTGAGAATTATGTTTCTCATATAAGACAACTTTCAGATGAGAGAGAAGCATTGACACAGGAACTTGAGATTGAAAATGAACAGTTAAAGCATGAGCTGGAGCAAATGAAAATTGAAAAGGAAACTGGTGCATATATTTCAGAAGAAATATGTGATCTGTTAACAAAGTCTGGTTTGACACAGATGGGGAGGAAAACTAACACCACAAAAGAACAGATAAATTATCTGCTTCAAGAAAGAAATAAACTAAATACCGAAAATGAGAATCTGAGAAAGGATGCTTCTGTGGGTACCTCTAATAAGCAAATAATGAAAATGTTAGAAGAGGAAAGAAAGGAAATGGAAAATGAAATGGGAAAAATGAGAGAAACAATGAAGCAGGTAAAACAAGAGGAAAGGAAAATTCATGAAAAAGAAATGCAAGAAATGCAGATGGAAAAAGATTCACTTAAATCAAAGCTGGATCAAGTACAGAAGGAACACACAAATGATATGACAATACTCATTAACAAACATGAAGGTACTGTTGATTTACACTTGGGGCTTCAATATATTTTCTCTTGTTACGTAAACTATGCAGGAGAAGCTAGTGTCGCAGAGATTTTTGAGTGTGGTGGCAATTTATTAAGTTTTTGGAAGCAAAGGAAAGCAGAAAACTTATTGGGTTTCTTGGTATCTTTCTATGCATAAAATAAATCATACAGTGCATGTTTTTTGTTTTAATTTTTAACTGAAGGGTCACAGTGAGCATTCTCTTTTCTATTTAAGAATTTTCAGTTGGGAGAAAAAGTGGGGGCTTAATTGCCCCCCTCCCCCCTTGTGCCCAGCCCCTTCCCCCTAACTTCAGGAATCTGGGAAGAAGGCATGGCAAGCTAAGACTCTAGTAATTATATAAGTTTTATAAATTATACAGACTAACTGCATAATTTTAATGACAGTGTAAATAAACCTATTATAATCACATTAGTATAAAACATAGTTT
Source organism: Isaurus tuberculatus (assembly GCA_025447995.2). Taxonomy (NCBI): domain Eukaryota; kingdom Metazoa; phylum Cnidaria; class Anthozoa; order Zoantharia; family Zoanthidae; genus Isaurus; species Isaurus tuberculatus. The sequence goes on from JAOEHV020528359.1 coordinate 6,082, forward strand.
TATAAAAACTATTCAGTCAACAGTGCTTTCAATAAGCACCAACGTCCGACAAAGAGCGTTGGCTACTTTGATCAGAGATGTTGGCTACTTTTTCCCGAAATTGAAGTAATAAAGAAAGATACTAGTATGATTGTAAAAATAAACAAAAAAAGTTGTTGGTGATAAGAAATTGTGCTTATTTTTATACACAATTTGATGCCCAGAATGCTGGAAATAGCGTTTTGAACAGAGCTTCCAGATTTCAAATTCTTCTGGGGAGCATGCCCCCAGACCAAAAGATGCCTTACGGCCCCAGGTTAATACTGTCGCCTACTCTACTCAAACTGGCTACCTACTTCAAACTTTATTGAAACCCCTGAGTCAACGAACAATAACAGGAGCCATGTTCCGAAGATGAAATGCTATCCTTAGAAATCCTCAACTTTCATTATCATGATAATAAATTATCTTTTATCACTAACAGTTAGGTTATATTTTAACTACAGCTGAAATATTGAGGGTTTATGAAGAGAATGAGAAAATGAAAGAGAAATCTGACCAGAGTTTTGGAAAGGCAGAGAAAATAATATCAGAGTTTGAAGAAGTTAAGAGTAAAATGAATATCATTGAAAAGGAAAAGACTTCACTACAAGAAACTGTAAGTACAAACAATAAAATTATATTCTCCAACATGTTCACTGAAGAGAAAAATATATTTAGTGATGTTTAAAAATGATAAAGCCATGATTTGAATAAAGTTCAATATGACAAAAACAGGTGGTTTTGTTTGCTTTAAACTACAACATTTTAACTTCCAATTTTCAAAAGTTTTATTAATTAATGTAGATTGATATATAATTTATAGGCATCTATTAAGTTATGCATAATATCTATTCATTTACTAGAAGAATGAAATTTTAAATGGGTTGATCAGAGAGTACCTCAATTTAAGTTACCATGTCCTGGGCATACTACAATTTTAGATCCGCAGTGAGTATATATTTAAGCCTCAGAACCATGTACAACTAGACGCTCTAAAAGCATGTAGTCGGGCTACAATACAAGGACTTTTGGGCTTCCTGTGCATTTTTCGGGAAAATTCGCGAAGTCTTACACTAAGTAATTGACCAAACGCGACGTGACAGATTGGCAAAAAGGTAAAACTAAAGTCGGGCCGCTGCGCGTAGCCCGACTAATTAACTGAAAACTAACTCCATGTATGAAATTTGGAGCAGGTATGACTTAATATGAACTATTTTTAACTTCACTCATCATTTTATGTGAACTTTATAGTTTTTATTTTGACTTGCTGGACACGGGTGTCTTAATTTAATTTAAATAAAAATATTAGAAGTCAGTTATATTCAATAAACAGCTATTTAGTATTTTTAAGCTGTTTTTTTTTCTTTAACCAAGTAGTTTTTTTTTCACTTTAGAGTTCTTAGTTTCTTTCAATCTCAAGTTGAACATACAATAGCTATAGAGTGACTAACTTTTTGTATTTTTCAAAAAGTAATTGTTATCAACCTGGGTTCAGACATTTGGTGAATTATTAGACCAAGTAATAAACAACTAAATGTTGAAGCAAAATGTAAATATTAACCTAACTCCAGGGTACATAAAGTGCAATTAACAGAGATTATTACATGTTAATAGCTTAATGTCGTTTTGTTCACAAGTTTTTTGTATCCTATCACAAATGAACAAGTCTGCGAGTTAGTGAGTGACACGATACCAAAAAATGAGTGAATAACTAGCAATGATATCAAGCTATTAACATTTTATATAATATATAAATTTGTTTATTGCACAATTTAGGGTAGATGCAACTAGATATACCAATTAAATGTGAAAAACTTACAAACCATGACAAAGCCATCCATGTTTTTAATTTCAAAAATTGTTTGAAAAAAGGCGGGATGCATTAATCCTGATACAATAATACAAGCTACATGTGATTGTCTGAAGTATTTCCATCAGATCTCTTCATTGGATCACTTTACTGTGAAGTAATATCATATCACTTCACTGATCAATATTGTTTTTGCATGTTCACAGCTAATTATCACTGACATTGATATCTACCCTAAATGTGTAATAAAATTCTATACATTTAATGATCTGATTCTTTTTTTGATTACTTTCTCATAATATTATAATTTAAAAAAATTTTAGACTTTTTTGCTTGTTTTATAAATTACATCTAGGAATTTAATACTATTCAATAGTTTGCTATTCAGCAAGTAGGCTTTAGTTTTTAATTATTTAAAAATGCAATATTATTAGTAAAGTAGTCCTTAATAATCAAAGTCTAAAAATAAATTTGCTTGCATTGTATGAATATTAAGAAGTTATTGTTTGAATGAGAACTGAAGTAGTTCATGTAAGACAGACTCAAGAAAGCTCCAGTGTATAAGAGTTAGTTTTCCTTTTTACTAGAAGTCCGGGATGTAGCTAAATTAAACTATCTATTTGATCTTAATTACAAATGCTGTGTGAAAAACAGATAGATTGAGAAACAAGCAATATAAATTAAAATAGACATCTTTTTTCTCACATAGTTTGTGTTTTTACATAATTTTGGTTGTTGAAGAACTTAAGTTTGTAAGCCAAATAGTTTGACATTCTAATAGTATTCAGTAAAAAGATTTGCTAGACAAGTTAATAAACATGGCTCTTGCACATGTTTGGTTATGAGTTATGCAAATGAATCACTTTGCTAACAACCCACAAGTTTATAAAATGTAATTGAGTTTACCTTTTACAAAATTTATCTCTCAAAACAATTCAAAGCTTTGCTGGCAAATTTGAAGTTTTAGAACTCATTTTTTCTCTGACTTTTATATTTCATGGCTGGCAATAGTCAAGCAACTTTTGAAATAGAAAATGATAAATATTTAATTATGTTTACTGTTTTCATTTACTTTGCCAATAGGGATTAAAACTCATGACTGATCATGCAGTCTTAACTAAATAGCCTTGGCGTTTGTATTCAAAAATCTCCGACTTATAAATGCAAATAGCCAACAGACAGGATAATTTGAAGTTTGATATGTGATCCACTGAAGATACTTATAAGGAAACCATTTTAAACTGGTAGTTTGTCACATTGTCTTTCACCTGAGCACTGAGTTATTGTAACTATTCATAAAAGAGGAGATTTAGGCTTTGTTGAAATTGAAAACCTGAGTTTCCAAGGTTTTTTTTTCAGTTATGACTTTTTGTTTTGCTAAACTTTAAACTTGCATCATGAGTTGGATCTTTGGTAAAAGGAAATGAGGTTGCTGTGTAAACGGAAATTGTCAAGTGAACTTATAAATTTGCAATTTCTTGCCATGTATCAAAGAACAAACTAAAGCGTTCCAACATTGAGATCAGATCTTCAACAGTCAAAATTAGCATGAGAGCTAAATCAGAGAGAAAACTATTTTGCTTGCATTTATTGTTTGTCCAGAAGTTAGATTCCTTTTTAACTGTATCATTTTTTTTGGTACTTGCTTCATTGATGAGCGTATTGTAAAAGAGACATTAGTTGTACAGCTCACACTATACTGATGCCATTTAACTAAATCATCATTGAAGAGAAATAGCCAAAGGAGAAAAGAATTAGTTTTTAAATTTCAATGGTTGTGAATACAAAAAAAGTAATGTGATGCATAGAGAAGGTAACAAGAAATCTTTCTGCAAGCTAGCTTTATTCAATGAAAGCCAAAGTTATCAGTGGGAATTGCAAGTGGTTGATTGCTTGGAAATGATTCTACATTCTTTAAGATAATATGGTAAAGAAACTATCTTTGACGAAATAATTTCTGGCACTGGTTCATTTTGGTGGAAAATAACTGAGAATTGGAAACTAAATTCATTATGGGTGACTATACAAATATCTCATGGAAAGCCTTGGGTTGTGGAGAAAGCTCAGCAGTGTCGATATACCACAGCTTGCGTTCTTGTCATTTATCAATGGCTAACACTTGTAGAGATGCATTCCTCCTTCATGCCAAGGTTGCTATCTTAATTTTTTTGTAATTTAATTTATAATATTAAAAAATTTTTTAACTGAAGCCTAGTTTGTTTTTTGGACCAACTTGTATATTGTAGAAAAGAAAGCATCAAATTATATACGAAGATTTTACTGTATGTCTGCTAAACCACGTAAGCACAAAATGCTGTATGTGAAATTGTGAATTCTTTTTTTAATAACTGTATAAAATAATGATACCCAATTAAATAATAATACTAGTCAAAAAACCAGAAGCCTTTTCACACCAATTAAAGTATACAATATACTAAACATCAATTAATTTAACTGACAGCTAGGTTAGATACTAAAGTTTTTTGTTTTGTTTTAAGATTTTAACACCTATTTTTATATTTGAGAAAAAGCTCCTCTTTCAAACTTGATTTTGATGATTTGGTTCCAGCAAATTACAAAAAGCTAAAGTATGAAATTTAAATCAACATAAAATACTGTATTACCTGTACATGTATATTAAAATTTCATTACCCAAAGCATTTCAAGTTTACTTCTCACACTGAATTTGATAACTAAAAGAAAACATATTTTGCTTGTAAGTCAGTACTTATTTTCTTTTTATTCTGATTTATATTTTTAATTATTAAAATTATAGTGAATTTATTCAATGATTGCAGGTCAAATCTCTGGAAGAAGAAATTCAGAAGGAAAAGAATGAACTTACCAAAAACAAAGCTGACCAGGAAACTATGGTGAAAAAACTTAAAGTAGAAATGGCAAGCATCAAACAGAAACTCCAGGAAACAGAGGTTGGTTTTTTTATCTCTTGTTTCAGTAACACAAACTCTAGCTCTTTACTAGAACTCTTGCCTGACTTGCTCAAAATCTATTGCTGTACTGTCAGTTATAAACCTTGCTTTATTTTCACTTTAAATCTTTTTTTATAATTGTAGTTTGATTGTTTTTGGTTATCAATCTTATCAGGCAAAATACAAGACACTTGAGTCTGAAAAGAAGACCCTGGATTCAAGACTTGCGATGTCTCAGAGGGATCTTGAAAACTTTAGGCAGAGGGAGGCAAAGCTGACTTCTGAGAAGGTGTAATTATATTATAATTAAAATATCTAAGAGTGCAAGTCCTTGAATTGTTCGATTTTAGTCTAAAAATTTAATCTTTTCTTTTGATGTATCAAGAACTTTATCATTTGTAAAATTTGCTGAAAACGCTTAGGTTTTGATTTGAAAAAGAAATAGCAATATTTGAATAATAATTATAATCAAATACGGTTCATCAGAAAAGTTAATTTAAGTATTATTTATCGCGAACTTTTTCAAAAATTCACATGTTTCTTGCAAATTGGTGAAACAATTTTCTAGCTCTGTTTTTGTTTTCTCTACCATAAAGGAAAACATTGCTTTTGAAGGCAAGTCTACCAATCAGAGGTTAGTTGGAACTTAACTTGGTAATGAATTTAAATGGCCCTCTTATCCAGGGATTTTGCAACGTTCTTATCACTACTTAAATATTTTGGCTCTATTCTGTACATCACATCACGTATTTTTGACGTGGCGAAACTATGAACAATATAAAGGCTAGCTTTACTTTTACCTTTAAGACATAATAAAGAACTTAGAATATTGAATGTGGACATTTTACGAAAGTATGAGACATTGTAATGTTTCCTAGTGGTCAGTCTACTCTCGCATGAGTAAAATTTGTTATGGGGAAATTTACCGGGATACTGGGGATAGAATTTTGATGTTTTTAGAAAGTCTCAATAATAAAGCTAAATCTTTTTCCGAGCCTAGTGGCCCATGGAACCGACGCTTATCTCCGGTTTCTGTAGTGTTAAACGGATGAGACTATGAGACATTGACTTCCCCTTGACGGGACTATCGCAGGTTAGCTTCCAGGCGAAGCTGGTACTCATTTACGGACCTTGTAAGGATGGAAAGCAGAGTAAGCTTTGGCGGAAAAGAAGGTCACTCAAATTTTCAAATTTCGGCAGAGCCGAGGAATCGAACCTGGGACCTTGTGGTTGGAAGGCATACAGTAGATCTTACTAACTGCGCCAAAGAAAGAAAGTCTCAATAGCGGCATAGAAATCCGAAATCTCTTTGATGCTTTAGTCTTGCAATTTTATTTGTTGTTTAACTTTACATTGCAAGAAGAAATTTGTTACTCGGCAAAGGCTACCGCCACGTACTTAATATATTTGTAGTTCTAATCTCTTCATCTTATAGCTGTGTACTTTTATGTAATGTGCCTGGAATATCTGGCATCTCAAACATATTTTATCTGCTATATATTTCCTGCTGCTTATATTTTTTCTCTTTTCCTTTACAGGCAAGAGATAAAAATTAAGCAACTGGAAGATGATAATGAAAGCTTAAAACTGAGGTTGAAGACAGCCGATACCACCATTGAAAGGCAAATCAAACAAATTGAGAAAATCACCGTGCAGCTTGGAGAATCAGAGAGGGCACTGAATGAAAAAGAAGAAGACTTGGAGGACCTTGATAAGAACATGAAGAACGAGGTCAGTTGTCAAGATTTGTTATCTGGTTGCTTTAACCCTTTCATCCCCAGGCAATTTATCAACATCTAACTTCTCCTTACATAACTCAAACAAAATACTATAACTCGTAATGAGAAACTTGGAATTGATCAAGTGGAATAAGCTGTGGAAGTTGAAAAGCGAAATTCTCCCAAACTACTTCTATAGAAAGTATGGAACTCAGTTGGGAGAATTTGCCAACACGCCATTTGTCATGTTTGGGGCTTAAAGGGTTAATATCAAGCTTTGTTGGTTAACTTTGTAAATGGCTTTTTTTTTCAGAGTGATAGTAAATTCAAACAAACCTTAAAAGAGTAATGCCTCTGGGATGTAGCTGGAATGATTATCATAGGTATTGAAAGCACATACTTGCTAGTATCAAGTACCAGCAGCCACTGACATGATCGAGCTTTAAGGCCACGTTGATAGCGGGTATTACCCCTTAAAACTACCGTAAATAAAGTGAGCCTGATGTTATCAGCCATGAACAGCTGTTTCGGTGCAGAAGAACGTCAGGGCTTACCCATTGACGGGTTATCTGCCTCGGCTAGGTTTTATTAGCTATGAAATAATGTTAATAATAAATTATCATCGCCGTAAAGATGAAGAGCTTTAGCTTCTTCATCTTTACGGCGATGATAATTTATTATCAACATTATTTCATAGTTTATATCTACTCGCCGACGCATTTAATAGTTTTTTTAAAAACTATTTACTTAGGTTTTATTAGCACGGCAAAACGCATCGACAGCTGTTTATTCCTTTCTTGGCCTCGTCAGTCTGGCATAAACGGGCTGGGGTTCCCACAGGAGTGAACAACAAACAGTAAAAGAGCAATGCGTTTGAATGTGGCTGGAATGATCGATAATCACAAGTATTGGTGTAGCACGTGCTTGCTGTGATCATGTACTAGAAGCCGCCAACATCAGGATCACTTTTCATTATGATAGGTTTGTAGGGTTATGCAAGCTACCAACATGTCCTTTGAAGATTTGGTCCCAAGAAATTTGGAACGCCCAAATTAATCAGTTCTTGGTTGAAATGTTTGTCTATTGTGAGAGTTTGAGGAGCTGAAGTTCGAGCACTAGGTCTTAGTCAGAGCTACAGTTGAGTTGCTTTAACGAAGGCAAATGAAGGAAACGTCAGCTTCTAACTCTCCTTATTGCGAAGATCAAACAAGAGCTGAGTAAGTAGTGCATATAAAAATATTTTGAATTGTTTTTCAGGTTAATGGCCTAAAAGCTAGATTGCAGCAAGCTATTGATGACTCGACAGAGTTGCGAGAAGAGCTGGCTCATACGAAACAAACCAATGAACAGCTCATTACGGAACTAAAGGAAGAAGCTTTAACCTACCAAGATCAACTGTCACAGGAATCAACCAAGAGCAAGAATGTTGCGGGTGATAGGGAATTACTCAGAACTCAGATCGTTGAGTTGAGAAAGGTGAGTTCTGAACCAAGGGCAATTAAGCTTTCAAGCAGGTTTGGATTCAAAGCTCATTTGGTAAAAGAGCTAAGCTATGGGAAAAGCTAACAGGTTCGACCCTCAATGAAAACGGTGAATTTTTCAGGCATCTCTATCTCATTTAGGCGGCCTGGTTGGCGAGGTTGGTAAGATCTCTACCTTCCAACCGTAAGGTTCCAGCTTTGCCAAAATTTGAACATTTGTGTGACCTTCTTTTCCGCCAAAACTTACTCAGCTTTCCATCCTTACGAGGTCGGTAAATGAGTACCAGCTTCGGCTAGGAGCTAACCTGCCATGGATTAGTGTCCCGTCCAGGGGAAGTCAATGACTTTCATCCGCTTAACACTACAGAAACCGGAGATAAGCGCCGAATCTAATTGGCCACTAGGCTCGGAAAAGGATTTAGCTTAGCTTGGATTTTTAAGGCATCACTCAATAGTATAGAAAGGCACAGCTAATATATTGATTTTGATGCAAAAAAACTTTATGTACCACTCTAATTGTTTTTGTAAGTTATGAAACAAATTATTCGAATTTCTGGAAAACGTTTGCTCAGTAACTTTTTTCAGTGACTTTGGATAATCATCTGAGTAGTTTGGATTGGTGAACGAAGTTTATTAGTGTAACGTGTCACTTGGAAATAAGCTAGAAACTTTCAACCCTCGATAGTCTTTTACTTACAGCAACTGAAACAGCCTTAGAAAATTAGTTTTCTTGAATAAATTAGAAGTCTTAAATTGACAATAGTTATTGAGATAATAGGCTTAAAATGTGTTGGGCATAGTGTTCTGAGGTTATATTAGGTTTTTTAAGTAGCTGCAAGCCAGATTTAAGCTGCATGTTTTTTGTCTGCTTTGGTTTGAGCGACTTCATTTAGCTGTGTTGTCCTACAATCCAGTCTCGAACTGCAAGGAGACGAATAAGACACCAGTTATGATCAATTGTATTTGTTGCCTAAACACTTAACAATGCATGGCATCATTTGTCTAGAACAACAAGCCAAATTTTAAATTTTTCAATCTTTTGAAACTTTTAAGTTAAATTCTTGGAACAATGAGTCAAGGGTTAACAGGTCTAAAACAGAAAATTCATTTGGTTAGCAGTGGGCTTAAGATCATAAGGTAATTACCATTTGTCACTGTAATTAATCATTTTAAAATTTGCAAACTCTGTAAGTGTTAATGAGGCAGAACCTCTACGCCTAATTGTGGTAGAACTAGAAGGCGGAAACAACAACTTTTTTTTTTAAATCTGTGTTGATTTTTAATGGTACAAAAGACGTTCGTATATTTTAGCCTTCTAAAACTAACATGTGATTATAATCCCTAAACATTTTGGGTTTTTTTGTCCTTTCCGACTAGTTAATACTTTGCCCAATTACTGTTTAGAGTAATGGCTTTGTTTTTTGTCACAATTTTATTATTATGCAAATCCTTTGTGCATTTTGGATTAAGGGGCTAATTTGTCTCCTTATTAGACTACGTACGTAAATATTAAAAATTTATAATCTTGGTTGTAACCATTCTTAGCTTAAGAATAGAGCTATCCCCGAAAATATGCAGAATTTATCTGAGAAGGATATCATACTTACCTCAAACAGCATGTTGTGACTAATCTTTGAGGGCGTCTCGTCATATACGTAACCAAGGAAGGAAGTAAGATTTTACAGTGATTTGCCTTATAGCTAAATGCAAGTTCATTGCTGCACTGTTTGATGGTTTAAAGTGGCGAATTTTTGGGCTGTTTTAGGTGTAAATATGTTTTCAGGTTGAACGATAACTATAATTAAGTTAATTTGACCATTATTGACCAGCACTTCTTCAATTAAGTCAAGGAGAAACTTGTATACATTGACTACGCATAACAAAATGTGTGTTTTGCATTCATCTAGGCCAGGCATTGTATTCATATAAGGTAGTCGATCTTCAACTCCAGAATAAATAATGAAAGAGAGCGAGGTGTCAACATTTTTATTGATAAATCCTATATCGCCTTAAACAGTCTTACTGAAGTGCGGAAAGTTTTATGTATTTTGTTTGGCTGTAGAGTGAAGCATTGTTTTTGACCCTTAGTGTTCTGTCAACAAAGCCCTCTGTTAAGAGAAATCACAAACCCACTTTAATTTTTGTTGTTTTACATCAATGATTAACTCAAACGCATAACCACGTGATTTTTCAGAAAAATTTGGAAACATCTAAAAAGCGTGATTCTTTTTCTTTTTGCTGCTGTCAGTGATTTTACCTTGTAAAAATGAAAAACAAAATTAATTTAATAATTCAAAAAAAAGGACGTTGCTGGTGTAAGAATAGAGGATTGTTTACTTATAGTAAGTGATTAACAATTTCGGTGCAGATAATGGGACACCTTTATGTTTTTCTGGTTAGTCAAGCTGTTCACGGGCATTTTATTGTATAATTAAATTTTGCTTTATACTTATAGAGGGAGAGAGATAAAAGTGATGTGTTTTAAGGATGTGGTGTGGGATTTGAGCCGAACTTTCCATTCTACTTGTGGTCGTCACGTGGACGACGATTCAACGCCTTTTTTAGCACTGGGCCAGCAAGATAGTTTTTATCATACCTTAGGTCTGATCAGAAGACTTGGCTGGTCGAGTAAATAGCAGGAAGTGGAAGGGAAAGACTTACTTTCTTCCAGACTTTTTTTTATGTTGCTCCTTGGAATCAAGTGTTCAATGACAAGGGAATGGCATCGTGATTTTTATCTCATATCTCCAGTTGAAAACAAACAAAAAAAAATTAACTGTTGTTGTGTTACAGGACCTGGAGGCGTCTTTAGCAGCCAGTATGTCAAGAGAAAAAGAAACAATGGAACAAATTGCAGCACTTGAGAAAGAAAGAGACAACTTGGCGAGGGAACTCTCATCCTATATCTCTAAAGATAAAGAGCAGGTTAGACTTTTTTTATTCTTTAAAGTTCTTTTTTTATGTTCCTCTTGGGAATGGCATAAAAGTTTTAAAAGTCTTGTTAAGCCTTTCTGTCGCTATTTTCTAGCACTATGATATAAATTTGAATTTTTAAGAAGAAATTGTTTTACCTTTCTATCTTTAACTTATATTTTGTGCTTTCAAACTGAAATAACACCCAATTAGATGATTTTGTTCCTAGTTTTTGATAGTATGCATTCAGCAGGGACGTACTGGCAATAATGAAATCTTCGTTTTCTAGGCTGAGAAATCCAATGATCTTGTCATGAAAGTTCACACACTAGAGACAGAGAGGAGCTCGATGCACGCTGTAATTACCGCCCAGGAGAGACAAATTGGGGAGCTAATGAGCAAGGTTAGTATACTATAAATAAATAATTAAATACTTTGTTTAAGGTCTTTACATGCCACAGGCTCATGTTTAAGAGGTCTATGGCACAGATTTTTCCCTGAAAGTCGATTCTACCAGGTGAGAAAAACCGGAGATCCGGTGGAATGGAGTCAGATTGAGAGCAAAAACCTCAGCTTACGGGCGAACCCAAGGATTCGAACTCGGGTCCGTAGTGGTGGTAAGTGTTAGTGATAACCATTTGGCCAGCCTAACTCCCCTTGTATATAGATGCAGTGCGAGATAGTGAGTAGCTTAAACAACGACAGGGGTAACGTGTAATTTATTGGTGCATTGTGGGTAACTTATACCAAATACTTTACATCACTAACTGTGCTTTTACACTTTAAGGTAACAGACTCAAGTTAAATTGCCATCTTTTTTTTGAGTATATTTGAAACTAAGTAACCGTTCTGAAGTAGTAAACAATGTAATTTTTTTTAAATACTGAAAAAACTTACAAAGGAAAAAGTCAGTCGGGCTCAACCCAGACTTGTGACTATTAGACTAAATCTTTGAATTTTCAAACGCGTTAAACTCGTGTTAACGTTTGCGATTATGTGTTGCTTGATAGTGTTAACTGAGAAACTACAGTGAGTTTTGATATCATATGATGAATGGACCAAAGTGTTGCTGTTCCACGAAACAGAGCTGTAGTAAATTACGAATGTGTACTAATCGAGTTGTCTAACTACTCGTACATTTATGGCAAGTTACTTAATTGTATGCAATCATGACCTAGATTTAATAAAAAGAAATATAGTAGTTTCCTTGTTGTTACTTTATACTTCGTTCTTATTCATTGTATGGTTTGAAAGCTATCATATTCAAAGATTTAGTTTTGAGTAACTGATTTTTTTTTTGTTTCAGCTAGAGAAATCAGATGAGAAATGCGCAAACCTGGAGCACTCTTTACATAAAGAACTGAACAAGACAGCTGGTATGATTTTTTTTACAGATTGCAGAGCATTTCAAACCCGTAAGACTGGTTTAACAATCACTCTTTTGTTCTGAGTTTTGCTTTTCTTTGTCTTTTTTCCTTGAGAAATGTTTTTGGGTTTAGTGCGTAAATGGTACTAGTCTGCGTAAGTAACATATTAGGTGTCAAGAAGTTGTATTTGTAATAGCAATATTTCCTAATTATGTATATATTGAAAGGACGTCGGAAAAATCTTTGACTCGTTATCTTTTTATTCGTGTTAAACGTTTGTATTTTAATAAGCTCTCCTTCGTGCCTCAACAGAAAAACACGAACCCCAAACAGCATTAAGAGAGTTTATTTTTGTTTTAGCTTTTTCTTTTTTTTTAATTTTTTGTCGTGCAGAATAGACTAACAGTATAGAATGTCGAATGTCGCAATTTCATAAAAATTTGAGCTTTGGTTTTGTTAGTCCATAAAGATGTCCATGTGCTTCAAATGTTAAAGATTAATAACTGCCTGGCCTTAAGGATGCACCCACCACATAAATTTAGGTCGAAACAAGTGCTCTGAGCAGTTATTAATCTCTAACATTTGAAGCACATGGACATCTTTATGGACTAACAAATGTCAGTTCGAATAAAAAGAGTATATAATTATGTAAAGTTTTAAAGTATTCGACTTCCAAGTTCCATGTTTTGTTTTGTTTCAGAGTTGAGTACAAAGGTGCAGTATACACAGGAGAGTAGCAGTATGTCTAAACAGGAGGTTGATAAACTGAAGGATGATGTGAAGACGTTGTCCGCCCAGCTAATGAGACAACACGATGCTTCGTTGGATAGTCAGGTACTATTAGCAGTATCTGAATATTTTTACACACGGATGTTTGTCACGGGCCAGTTTGTGCCATTTTAGACAGAGGCAGAGACAATCTGTTTTTCTTTCCATCTTAACCAAACCTAATTGTTTTTAAGAGCCTTAGAGGGTTGCTTCCGTAATGTTTAAACAATGGTTGCAGGGGGACACTAATTTATAGCAGCTTAGCCTTCAAAAAAACTGTAATTTATTTACCATTGTTAGTCGACTGGAACGAGTAGCGTCATTAAGTGCCATTCTTAAGGAAACGGCGGACGTGGTTGGCGCAGTTGGTAAGATCTCTGCTTTCCAACCACAAGGTCCCCAGTTCGATCCCGGCAGTTTG
>JAOEHV020528453.1:0-30378 GCA_025447995.2 Isaurus tuberculatus
GTGGCTCCTAGCAGATGGAAGGTGTACCTTTGGTTGGCGGACGGTTTGGTATTCGTCCATTAAATATTAACTCCAAAAAAAATTTCAAACATCCCTAAAGTTCACTACAGTTCAAATATCTCTAAAATAACAGCTTCCTCCCAGCTTTTCCCCCTCTTAAACCTCATCGAAAAATCTGGAAATATTTACGAGTTCTTCTCATTTACCGATCGATGACCCTATGGTGGAGAATTGGAAGTTTCAAAGTATTGGCTGCGATATGATCAAAAATGTCTCGTAATTTGACGAAAATAACGTTATTAACCGTAATGCCCCTTAAAAGTTTTTCCGATATCTACCATGGAATTATTTTATTTTTACGCACGGTATCTTATGTTTTTGTAAAACTCTTATATCGTTAACAATGTTATTTTTATTTTTGAGAAATCCATTAGTAGCAGGTATTGGATATAAAGAAGCTCATTTTGAGTCTAATAAAGTTAACTATACATTCACATAAATAAATAAATAAATAAATAATTAAATAAATAAATAAATAAATAAATAAATAAATAGTCCAAAAAAATTTGCGGAGGTCCTTAAAAGTCCTCAAAAAACAGCTCTGATAACAATAGATTGCAAACGCAACTGTATCAGTATGTATGTTATTCCTTGAAATTTTAGATAAAAACCCAGAAACATTGACACGCTCATAAAATGGAAACCTTTTATTACCGACCAACACAGTCGCTTATAATTATAAATGTATTAATGCATTAAAAAACTGCATCGAAATGACCCTTCAGTAGCTCCAAGGCACTTGTTAATAAGTTCCTAAAACTTAGAAGTGTATACGTCGAAAAGGTCCTAAAATTTGCAAAAACTTATCCTGGAAAGTCCTAGAAAAGTCCTAAAATTTCAAATGAAATAATCATACGAACCCTGTTTGGCGCTCTCCGGTTTCTTCCGTCTTTAGCGGATGGGAGTCCTTGACTCCCCCAGGACGGGACTTGCCAAGGCCATACAAAGTAATGTAATCAAATACCAAGCTATCCCCCTTAGCCTTGTTTCCGTGCAGGCGGCGCCATTTTGGAATTAATAAGGACTATTATTAATTTCTCTAAATTTTTTTTTTTAACTTAGGCGGGGACAACAAGTCTTGTGAGTGGAGTCTTGGGTGTGGAGCCCCATGTTGGTACAAATGTTGTTCTTATGAAACCACGAACTAGAGTGAGAGTTCCAATTCAGTTTGAACCTGCCGACGAACGTCTCAGAACATCAGTTATCCTAATAAGGTACCATTTAAATTCCAAATTTCTGGTTCGTTTTTACTTTGAGTTTTCCGATAAACACGTAAATTTGTTTTGTCGTGGCATGTAGCAAAGTATCTTCCACACAAAAGTAAGATTCAGTGCGTATATCAGTCAGTTGCTGATCTGTTAACAGCTGGTTGGTTTTTGTTGCTATAGAAACAACTTAACGGTCTTGGACGCGGTGGTTGTGCAAGGGCAAGGAGCCCGGGGAGGGTTCAGACTGAATGGAAGGAACCCAGGCCATCACAGTACATTGCTGTTTGAGTTAAAATCCAATCATCTCACTGACTGCCATAGTAAGTTAGGGAAACGTTAGCTTCTCACTCTCCTTACAGAGATGATTTAACATGTTTTTCGCTTGCTCTCATTTTGAGCAAGACTGGGTTGGGCTAGGCTAGGAGGGGCGTTGATAACAGAAGATATTACATGCCCGCGCGTGGATACGAATTTTATCTTCGAGTGTTCGACTTGAACACGAGAAGATTAAATTCGTATCCTCAAGCGGATATGTAATATTCTGTTTACTACATAGACACCGATGAAATACCAAGATAACGATAAAAAAATAAAAATGAAAATAAAAGTAAATAAATAAATTAAAAATTTAAATTAAATTAACACTGTGAAAGATAAAAATGGTATCTTCACTGGATACCAAATTTTCGTCACTGGAGAAAGCTGGTATTTCGTCGGTGTCTATTTAACAATTAGTCGCCGAAGGCGAGGTGATTACCCAGTCACTTTAATTCATTATCATAATGAATTAAGGTGGGTTGAGTAAAAAGGATTATTTTGTAAGCAAGGAACTTTTAAGTTCATTAATGATTTCATTACTGCCTGTAGTTTGGTTGGGTTAAACTGGAGCGGGAGTCAAAAGAGATCAGAAGTTTCTCCATTGATATGAATT
Source organism: Isaurus tuberculatus (assembly GCA_025447995.2). Taxonomy (NCBI): domain Eukaryota; kingdom Metazoa; phylum Cnidaria; class Anthozoa; order Zoantharia; family Zoanthidae; genus Isaurus; species Isaurus tuberculatus. The sequence continues at coordinate 2,200 of JAOEHV020528453.1, forward strand.
TTCAAAAACATTAGGGAACAGCTCAGTAACAGCGATTTTCAGTAAGTAAATAACACAATAAACTGGAGCCGTCATAGTTAATGAAAGTCCAGGCTGCATAGTTTTCTCGTGTTTAGTGTCTGACTCGCAAGCTTCGTGAGGAATGTATTCTACAGCCTGATACCTCTATTGTGTCTTTGAGCATGGTACTCTAGTCAACTCGGCAGCGTCTGCTGGGGGCTTGAATGTTGCTCCATCAGAAAAGAATCAAAACCGATCACCTTACCACAAAAATTGGTGATATAAATAAGTCATGAGAGAATCGGCCAAGAAAGTTAAAGAGAGAATTTAGTGTCGGCTTCACATGGTATATTTTCGGGAAAAGTCTAGAGATATAACACTGTACAAAGTACAGGTTGGTCTTTAAATTATCGCGTGAGGTTTTTCAGTTAAGGTTTATTAAAATGTTTTTTGATTGTTATTCTGTAGAGACTTCTCTCCGTTCGCATTCTTTTCCATCGATATCCGTAAAGAAGACATTGACTGCTACCAACCCTGGTCAGCTGGCCATCTTCGTCAGCTCGCTCAGTATCAATGGTTATGAATGTGAGGGTTACGGCTTCAAGGTGATGAACTGTAAATCTTTCATTCTCAAGCCAAACTCCTCTAGGAAAATAGAGATAGCGTAAGTATTATTTAGTTATCAAAATTTGTTTTTTTTTAATATTTTAGAGTCCTCAAAAAGTGTAAGAACAAGTGCGATTGTCTTAGGTATGCTAACTAAATCCTTGTTCGAGCCTAGTGGCCCACGGGGCCTGCGCTTATCTCCGGTTTCTGTAGTGTTAAGCTGATGAGAGTCATTGACTACCCCTGGACGGAACACTAATCCATTGCAGGTTAGCTTCCAGCCGAAGCTGGTACTCATTTACTGACCTCGTAATTGACCCCGAGGCTGACTGTTAGCTATGCCATGATGACCAGGCCCCAAAAAGACCGAAACAGCTGTCGGTGAGTTACGCCGGGCTAATAAGACCTAGCCGAGGTAGCTAACCCGTCAATGAGTAACCCTGACGTTCTACTACACCGAAACAGTTGTCCATGGCTGCTAACATCAGGCTCACTTATATTTACTGTAGATTTAAAGGGTAATGCCCACTACCAGGTTGCAAGTACTAGATATTAATATGCATCTGCTATCTTTATTTGTGACTATAATTCCAGCCATATTTAAAAGTACTACGCTTTTACTGTGTCTACCAATTTCTTTGGTCAGTTTGCGCAAATAGCGATTTTTTTGTCACATGTGGGTAATTGTTTACGGACAAGACTTACTACACATTACAAAATATAATCAAAGGAATTCTTGAGTTACATCGGGTAGGTTGTATGTAGTGTCCTCGCAGTTGCATGGAATTTTTTTTTCCGATGATGCGATTGGCTACGACGCGCATACGAAAACTTTGACTGACATGTCTGTGCTAAAACTGATTCTGATTGGCCTACGATTTTTTCTTTTGTTTGCGTTATCTACCTTGAACCCACTGCAATACCCTCGGTAAAAATCGTCTGAGGTTTTTCGTGTATAAAATGTTTCATTCAGTAGTTTAGTAGTAACACTTCACATGAATTTTTAATTTTCAGGTTCACGCCAGATTTTAGCATGTCAAGAGTAACCCGTAAACTTCAAGTGAAGACAACGTTTGGACCAATAATGGAGTTTACATTAGTGGCGACCATTCCTCCTCATCTCCTCCCATTGTGTGCAGCTGCTATCGGTCGAATGGCCTGGGAACCAGGACCTCAGATTGTGGCAGCTATTATAATGTTTGTCTTACTCCTTGCTATTCTATTGGGAGCGTACACGGAAGCTCGCAGACTCGTCTTTTTGTCCAGTCCTGAAATGCAAAGGTTGCAGTTGGGTCACGAGGAACGAGGCAAAGTGTTTGACCTTAACGCAATAGCAGGAGTGAAGAACCCTAGGTATGAGATTAACTTGGTTTTTCCGACGAGTTTTTTATATTTTTCTGTGAAATGATAGTGTTTAGTTACTTTGGATAAGCAAAAGCAATGAATAGATACTGTATTTTTAAATATTTTTTCTGTTTGTTAACTCGTCCTCCATTTTGTTTTGACGATGATCATCATGTCACTTTGTTGTGAATGTTATATCTGTCGTAACGAGTTTGATGTTTCTGGAAACTTCCTATTTGTGTTGTGTTGTGTTGTTCCTAATTCAGGTTTTTCGAAAGATAAGCTAAATCCTTTAACGAACCTAGTGGCCCATGGGGCCAGCGCTTATCTCCGGTTTCCGTAGTGTTAAGCGGATGAAAGTCCTTGACTCGCCCTGGACGGGACACTAATCCATCACAGGTTAGCTCCCAGCCGAAGCTGGTACTCATTTACCGACCTCGTAAGGATGGAAAGCTGAGTAAGCGTTGGCTAGTTAGCGGCGTTACAAATTCAATCACAACAATATTTATCTCTTGTGTACCCAAGTATGCATCTTTGGAAATCAAGTTGGAATGCTAGCTAGAGCATAAGTATTGTTTTTAACAGAAAGTTTTCTGTAAAACTAACGTAGCTGTTTTCATATGGTCCAACAGGCCGCCAACGAAAGAGGACAGAATTGCGGCAACGAAAAGAACAAAGAAAGATGCAAAAGATAACAAAGACCCAGCTTTACAGGACAGACCTCCAAACGGTGACCCTGCAGCGACAAACACTACACCAGCATTACTTATCAATAATAACGTGAACAAGAATTCATCTAATTCTTCTATGAGACAATCTGAAAGTTCAGGAAATAGAATTAGAGCAAATTCTAGACTATGGCAACCCTCGAGTGACTGTAGTAATGTTAAAAGGGCCGAGATTTCCGATATACGGAAGTCAGGTGGCTATAAAGACGAAACTAAGGCCCGAAAAAACTCCAGCGAAAATCGTGATCGAAATTATGAATCTTCCCTCAATGCTGCCTTAAGTCGCAGAATATATGATACAGCGGTTAGGAAATCTGATTCAAAAGCAAATGAAGAAACCAGAAGTATTGTTTTAGAAGAAAAATGTAAAGTATCGAATTTACACGAACTTGAAGTTGCAAATGTCCTTAAGAATGATCTTAGTAAAAAGGAGAGCAAAGATAAAGGGAAAGTGAAAAAGAAGGCAAAAGGCAGCAAGCGAGAGGAAAAAGAAAGAGATAAAAAAGGCAAGGACAAAAATTCTTCTAAACAACAAGATAGAGTAGAAAGTGAAGACAGCGGAAGTGATTCATCGTCAGAAAAAATTGTGCCGGAAGTAAAGTTTCAGTCGATGTCAAAGCATGAAAAGAAACCCCGACGTAGTAGTTTACCCTCGCTGATACCAAGCAGTAGCAAGTTATCAAATGTTTCAGCGAATGAAACACAAGATTCGCAGGCAAAATCTAAAAACCGAAAGAACCAGTTAGAGGGGAAGAAAACAAAATCGGACGTCCAATCACAAAAAAGTAAAAATCCAGAGATCTCAAATAAAAAAGGGTCAGCTAATAATTTAGAAACAGATACACGTACTGAATCGACACACAGCATCGCCACAGCGGTTTCACTTGCTCTTGAGAAAAGCCTCCAAACCGCTTGTAAGGAGAATAACTATGATGAGATGGAGCGAACAATAAGAAAGAAGGCATTCCAAAAAGCCAGCAACTTGTCCCCTCACCTAAGGGATTCACCACCACCGACATCTCCCATGAGCCTCAGCGGTAGCAGTCGAAGTAGCAGCTACAGCAGTATTGTCAGTAGTGACAGTGCTTCACCCACCCCCGAACACATCAAGGGCAAAGGAAAGGCCAGGGTTATCAGCTCCAAGTCTTTACCACTCAGTGACTCGTCTTTGCTCTTACCTGGAGCGTCAAAAGACCAATCAGGTGAGACGTTAGAATAGAATGAACTCTTAAAGATGATGATATTAATAATTTCACAGTAGCAATGATGGTGCGTATCATAAGGTTAGAAAAGAGGATTGAAGGATTAGGGATATATTTTGGAATTGTACTTCTCTGGCTTATTAGAAGTAGCAAGGTTCAAGAAAGGTGCTAGACACATGAATCGACGGAAAGAGACCTGTCTCATTAATTGACGCACTTTATAGGGTTTCATCACCCAGTTCAATAGAATAAATGATAGCAATCGATTCCATTCTATTTAACAAACAAAATGAATGGTCACTTTAAAGGGTTTCATCAATTAGCTCAAAAATAAGAGGGAGTAACACCAATCGTTTATACTCTACTCGTGGTCGTCGTCGGCATCCGTCCGTCTAATCAGACGATGGTATAGCACAGCCCGAGGACCGCTCTTCCGCGAATGACTGAATAGACCAATACGCGAATGGCAGTCCCTCGAGTTTGTAGCACAAACAAAGGTGGCTCTCGGGGTAGTAGTTCACGTTGTTTCCTGGATGTTCTTGTCTGGGCGAGAGGCGTTATTCCGCTTCACCTCGGCAGTGGGACCCCTTGCCTCATAGCAAGGCGCCAGGCTACGCGGTCGTCGGCGATGTCTTCCCAGGTCGTTGTAGGTATGCTCAAGCGCTTCAGATCCCTTTTGTAGACGTCCCTGAAGCGCAGGCGAGGGCGGCGGATCGGACGGGAGCCTTCTGCCAGTTCGCCGTAGAGGGGGTCCTTAGGGATGCGGCCCGCTTTCATACGCCTGATGTGGCCGAACCAGCGCAGACGCCTCTCGTTAAGAAGGGCGAACATGCTGTTTATGCCGGCTCGCTCCTAGATAAACAAAATAAATGGTCATGTTATCTGGTTTCTTCTACTGGTTCAAAAATTACAATAAATAAAACCAATCATTTCTAACCACATTAAGTGTTTATTAGTTTATTCAAAAGTTTCGGCATTTTTTGTTACAAAATTGATTGCTTTTTAGATTTTCGGAAAAAGCAAACGCTTTTAAAATACTTTTTGGGGACATTTAAAAAAAGAAGAGGTTTGCTAAGTTTTGTCTACGAAAGAACTTGAACGACATATTAATTTGTAACACTTCAAAGGGGTTTTGTATTTAGTCACTCTTGAAACTGCCTCGTCTTGTTTAATAAACGATATTAAAGCTCAAATTCAGGCCAGTTTGATCTAATTCAAGTGGTGTGTTTACCTTTGCAGTTGGACCAGTTGGATCTCGGAAGGGAAAAGGGATGCACCTGTCTGGACTAAGAAACAACCCCTGGTCAACCTCAATGGACGCGTCCATCAAACCATTTCCTCTAGGCTATGGTCAGGCTAAGTCACCCACATCACCGTATCTACCAATGAATAGCTCGTCCCTCTTCGAGAACCATTCATTCTCAAGAACCCAAGGGAGGTCAACGAACCCAGACAACAATACAAAAAGCCTTAGTATGAAATTGCCCAGCAGTGGACTTTCACCCACTATATGGGAGGGTAGACAACCAAACCCCTCTTCAACTGGATCCAAAGCCCAAGACAAGCGGTTCGAGAACCCGGATAGTCTTTTCAGTTATCCTGTACCAACAGATGAAGCGTTTCCCGGAAAGCCTACTTGTAAGGCTAATAACTGGGTCAACTTTCTTGATGGTGCCAGCTCCATTGGGACAACCACGCCCCAGCTAGTATTGAACAAGAGTGTGTCTGAGATCTGGGATTCCCGAACGTCGCCTTCAGAGGGTGATGGCTGGTCACTCTACAACTACTCTCTTCAGCCAAGTTCTGGTGAAGGCAAACTGCAGAACTGTGAAGCCGAACCTGTGGACGCACTGTTCAAGGAAGATTCTTCCTTCGTGACCACAGCAGAGAGTATGGGATGGGGACAAAGCGTGCCACAACTATGGGGGGACAACTTTGTCGGTGCAACCGCAACTGCAAGCGAAACAGGGGCCGCAGGCTTCTCAGCTACAACTGGAATGCGGCCTAATAGCGAGTTCGCCCAACAGCCCCAACCTGCTAGCTCCTTTGGTGCTCTCGGCGTTGACAGCATTTGGGGTCAAACTCCGTGGTCATCAGCAAACAACTGAACTGAAGTTTGTAGTGCTTTAGGGAAAGTGGTAGAACTTTAATGTGCTTGTTTAGCCTTTTCTTTGCAAAAATGTGTACCGTATTTACTCTAATATTCCCGCGACGGGATTAGTGTTTCAACCTCAGGAAAAAAAGGTGGGTTTACTAGAGAGGCGAGTATACTGGAGAATTGGGATTATTTGTCCAATGCAGTTTAACGAACAAGACCATGGCAGAGTATTCGTAGGTGCTCTAAATTACAAGTTAAAAAAGCGAATCTCGTGAATCAAAGCATAGAAAATATACAATTCAAAAGATTAGTTCAATATGAATCTTGGTAACGAAATACCAGTATAAAACTTCAAAAACTTTAAAGTACAGTTTAATAATAGTGTTCGTGTCCGTTGACATGATCATCAAATCGTACATCGTTCAAATTTTTCTTTTCGGCCATTTTTTTTCCTTTATCACCGTGTGTCTCCCTGGATGCTTTGAATCGATTTACACTCTTAAATAAATTAGTCCGTGTGTGGGATTACTGGAGATATACCAACGTATAGCACGGTATATTTATACCACAATCCCGAATGCGGGGTAGTTAGAGAAGCGGGATTATTCTTTCATTTTATTGAATAAAGGCAGGAATACTAGAGAGGCGGAAATAAAAGAGAAGCCGGAATATTAGAGTAAATACGGTATCTTTGGCACGTGAGAAAGGGCTCACCACCAGTTTACATAACAAGATAGATTTCCTTTTTATTGGGGGTCAGAGAGTGAGCGTTTTTGCGTTCTCTGGTCTTTTAAAGTATCTCTTTCATGAAAATTTATTATTTTTATGATTCATCTTAGTTAAACTAGCAAAAACATTCATTAGCGTGAAGATTTTGATTTTTGACAGTTCTTTCCTACCAACACCTCTTACTAAAAATAACAGCATCAATAGAATTTTTTTTCCGATGGAAATCTTTTTTTTTATAAATTTTGTGCGAGGTTTTTTGTCTTTCCAACTAAATTTGGATTTTTTTAAAATTCCATTCGTGATTTTTTTTTTTTTGCTATCATTCTCTCCCCATTTCGCTACCCTATCCCTGAAGTGTGTAGATTTTGTGTTTTTAAAAAAACAAGATACAAAGCTTTTCAAGCAAGAAAGTGAACATTAAATCAGTTAAGCTCTCATGTAGTGAGAACAAATCTTTCTAGTAACATCTTAGAATAACGGGCCCCCCAGTATCTTTGGCCGCCAAGCAGTCTGAGAAAGTGGGAATGTCGGCAGCAATTCCACCACGACTGAGTTGTAAACTGGTTATTTATGACATCAATTATTTATTGTAACAGGAATTAGTCCACTGCTCCGTCGACTGTGTGAAAAAATGGTTTCTGATTGGGTCATTTTTTACTCAGTCAAGGTTTTTGTATGGATTCGATTAACGATTTTATAAAATTGGTTAATAAAAGATATTGATACATCAATGTTAGTGCGGTGTTATTCAAGTGTGAAAAAATCAACACCTGGTCCGGACCCATTAAAAGGTGGTCCGGACCAATTTTTTTGAACCGTTTACACGGGTAACAATCAGGTTGGTTTATAATCGAAAAGAGCCCTAAGGCCTCGAAATTTGGACACTGTTTACACTGCTGATTTTCGATGTCCGGACAGGATTTTTATTTGAGCCTTCGGTATCTTTCCTTATCAATCAGTGGTAAATAAATAGAAGCGTGCGCAACGGAAAGAAACATGGCTTCCATTATGGTTGCTACTCTTTTACCACTTCCTTTTAGACCTTTTATGAGGAGAGTGACTCCGTTTTCAGTGAAAAACTCCCCAGAAATATTTAAGCGCTTTAGAAGAAAACTAAGAAGAAAAATGTTTAGGTGGTTAATGCTTTTGGTGGCTATCATAATGAGCCAATGCACTATCGAGAGAACCATATGGCTTCCTAGAACAGGTGCTTGGTTTCAGCTTGCATTAAATGAGTTTTCAGACTAAGAATGGGCATTTTGCTTTCTCTAGCCCTATCTGAATGGTCTCGGCAAAAACGTCTAATTGTAGGCCAACTTCTTCATCAGTCTACACTGTTTTCGTTTTCTGCGCTTTTGACGCCATCGACGCCATTGTGTAGAAAATAGTGCAATAGTACACATGCGCAAAACTACCGAAAAGCACGGCAGGCTCACGAAGAAGCTGGTACGGAACGAATATACGTTTACACAGCGCTTTTGAACAGCAAAAGGGGTCTGGACTCGTTTTTTCTCGGTTTTGGGGCCATAGCCGCCTATGGCCCCAAAATCAGAAAAAAGTGAGTCCGGACACGTCTCATGAAAACATGGTACGGAAGGTTTACACGGCAAAAATATCTCGTCCGTACCAACTTTTCTATGAGTCCGGACCAGGTTTTTTCTGTAGTGTAAATGGGGCTTCAAGTTCATTTTTCCATACCCTTTTTTATATTTTCCACTTCTTCCCTCGGGTGCATGTATTTCTCCGATCTTCCCCACCAACCTCCACTGGATTATAAATCTATATGTACTACTACTTTGCTTCTTTTCAAAAATCCTGGAACACTTTAGACGAATTCATGCGGTGATCACAGCTGACCGGATCGCCTGCCGTTAGTAATGTTTGGGGATAAAAAGTGATTTTTTTTTTTTACGTGATACCGCGTTTTTTTTTTTCGGTTTTTTTTTTTTTTGTTATCCAAGGGCATTCGCGGGAGGGATTCACATGTCCAAGACAAAATGGCGGAGATAAGACGAAAACATAAGCTGTTGCTGGTTGGTGCGATAGTTTTGTTAAGGCATACTAGAATACGTAAGAGACGAAGGGACAACAAACAAGTACGGTCAAAGTCTCTTGAAATGCGCCTTCTTTCTTCAGCCTATTACTGTAATTATTGATTGGAAGTAATAAAAAACTTGGTTTTTCCGCCTAAATAGAAAAGCGGACTTCTTTTCGTCGGACCACCATCCTTCTTCTTCCATTTTCAAAAGTTGTCACGTGATAAAAACCAGAATCTTGAATCAGAATCAGAATTTATTCGCAAGTCGCTATACCATTAGCGAAATTCGATATTTCAGTAGGTGACACTCTAGGCGAATGTCGTTAATGGCTGCAATCGGCGTAGGTTTTCGCCTTGTGTGTCCCCTTGGTATTTATTTTTGGCCAAGGCAAAATGCTTTTATTTTTTTACACCATGTAAATATTTTTGTTGTACTTAGATTGGTCCACTTAATATCCCGTTTTAGTATATACCATACAAGTGAATAGTACTTTTCGCGCACGCTGATTGGCTAGCTCGGAGGTGATTAGCCAAATTATATTCACCTCCGAGCAGCCGAAGAAAAACAAAATGGCCTCCCGTTACCATTTGTCGGCCATTGTCACAAGTAAAGTTACTCTTTGATCCGCTAGTTATTCAGCTTATGTGGTATATACTAAAGCAATATCCACATTAGCATATACCCAACGAGCGAATAGTGTTTTTCGCGCGCTCTGATTGGTTCCCTAAAAAGTGAATATCCAGGATATTCACTGATTAGCGATCGAGAAAAACAAGATGGCGTCGCAGTTTCTAAAAGGTGTCAGCGAGCTGAAATTTTAGAAAAAAATAATGCGGCAGTTCCCGAAAACACAAAAAAGTCAACAAAATTTGGTGTGAATATTTCGAGGTAAGTTTTCAATAGTTTGATTCATGAACAACTTTTTCGTGCGGCGGTTTGGCTCTGGATAAAATTTTTTTTTAAAAAAAAAGCATATTTCTCACTGATTCGCTGGTTGGGTATATGCTAATGTAATTATTCACCTCAGTGTCGGTGAAAGTCAAGTATATTCACATTATTCACTTCCACTTCGGTGAATAATTGTTAATTATCATCCACGCACGCACTGATTTTGCGTGGTACATTGACTATTTATATAATTTTTTCTATAAAAAAAATATAAACTTAAAGGTTTCGAAAAGTTTTTTTGTTGTGAAAAAATTTACATTTGAAAAAATTTTCGACATCCATGTGCCCTGTGCCTTTTTTTTTTTTGTTACTCATTTTATGTATAATTTCAGAATTCAGTTCGACTTTGTTCCCGAAGTGACTTGGTCGAAGGCATTGAACCAAAATATTAGTCTTTGTAAAAAAAAACTTTCCTCACTGAAATTTGGAAGGTTTCTGATGATAAACCGGATATTTTTTAAGTGGCCTTACGAATGACATTTCGTTTCAATAAACGAACAAACGGCTAGCACTGTTGTTTTTTTCTTCTATCTTTCTTTCTAGGTCGTTCCATGAACCACTTTCCCTTTTACTTCTAATTTTATAAGAACCTGCCAAACAGGCTTTTCCATCTCCCTGCGAAGCACATGTCTATACCTTTGTAGCCAGCTCTTTTTCGTTAACTCCTCCAGATCAACATCAGTTCCAATCCATTCCAGAAGTTCAGTACTTGAAATGTTTTAATCTTTGTTACTCTATAACGAGTCCTTGTCTTGAATTTTCTTGATGAGGAGAAAAAACGTTTAAAAATTTTTAAGCAATATTCTAATCGATTAGGATTTGATCAGGGTTTTTTTGCATCGGAGCTCACGAGCAATAAAGTTGATTTGAGAAAATCAATTTTCGCATAGCAATTTATGTTTTTTAAGTGTTTATGTTTTAATTTTTAATGTTTAATTTTTTTAAAATTTGCAAATAATCGCCTTGTCACGACAGGTTTTGAACAATTTTTCTCATTATCATGGGCAAATTAAAATTCCAGTGGAGATTCCATAAAAGTGTGAGGTGAAGAGGGAATTAATTATGTATATCAACAAGAATCACACTTTCAATTAGTTTCATGTCCCTACGGGCTACCGCGTTACGAACCGAATAAGAAACACGGCCAATTTGATACAAATATGTAGATTACTATACAAACCAGCTGATGGAGTTTAGTTGCCTTCTATGTTTTTCGCCTTCGTTCAGTTAACAAATAAAAGTGTTTCGTTTCACTTTGAAAGTATCTTTTTTTATTAAGCTCAGGAAACAAGTTTTTATTCTTAAAAACATAGAAACATCGATACTAGGATTTTTTAAAAACCGAAAAACGTTTTCTGGTAAAAAAAGTTTATAAAATACAAACTTTCGACAACTTACTGGCTGGCCTTGGTCATTTTTTAACATTTTATATTTTTGTTCATATTTATGCTAATTTTAGAATTATCACTCAACTCGTTTTTCATTTGTTATTCCTAACTCATTTTACCTGACGAAGGCAACAGTAACTGGTCGTCGAAAGCTTGTATTTTATCAACTTTTTTGCCAGAGAGCGTTTTTTCGGATTGGTAAGTTTTATTTCTTGTAGACCGCAAGACAAAACTACAATTAAACAGAGGTTAATATTTAGCGATAAATTGTACCACAGCATCAATAAATTAATTTGCACGTCTTTGTGCTGATGTGAGAAAATTTTGTGCCAGTGCGGTATTATTTAAAGCACAGTTCTGTTGGTTTTTGGACTCTACGAAGCCGCATGTTGAGCAAGCAAGTTTATTACCTCACTGTGCTACCAGCGTGACATGTAAACTTGGAATTTTTTCTGAAATGCGATACGTATAGATTGTATTTCCGGATTCGTAAACCAGCTAAACACAACTTTGTTGCTTTCTAGCGCATTTGCCACACAGGGTATGTCAAAATGTCGTTATTGTTTGATTCTCTTACGGGCTACTCGGAGTTGAAAAAGAACCGTGGATACAAGAAGTACGAAGAAACCGAGGTATCAAATACTTTGCAAAGAATCGTCTATAAAGATGAAGGAATTTCGTTGAGTGGCTCGATTAACCCACGTTATCTTTTCCGGTTACTGGATTTTCCTTTCAATATATTGACTTCTTTATTTGACTCAAGGAGGATTGATGGGCGAGTTGCAATTTTGTCGCTATTGTGTGTTTTGCAGTCAAAAGTAAGAACCGTTTTAATCTGCAAAAGTGCTATTATTAACACTCTTTGTTTCTTCGTTTTCATGGAATTCGACCTCGAGATGGAGGTCGACTCTGTTTTTGTAAAAATAATAAGCTCGGCAGTTGTTCATCTCTTAATTCTTTTGTCCGTTGTGCTACAAGGTTACGCATTAAGAGATCATGAAACTATTGATTGTTACGGACTGGCTGTCATCTTGTCTTATGCAACTATCGACGGAAAATTGCTTCTTTTGTTATTACGAATTTACAACTTCGTTGAAGTTGCTCTCTTGTATATATCATGGCCTACCAGCAAGACTCAAATGTCATTTCACAGTTACGAAGAGACTTTACGACATATTTACAAACCGCTTATCATTATCTTGGTGACGGGAATACTGTTATTTAGGTTGTTACAACCATTTGTTATGACTTGGTCTTCGTTGTTTTCAACAACAGTATGCGTGATAGTTATGGCTGCGGTTTATCTCCCGTCAAAGTTCGTGTCGAAGGCAAAAGGGGTGCAATTCGTCCAATGCTCAGAACAACCAATTAGCTGTATGCTGGCGCTGAGAGAAATTTGCCTTTTGAGGAAGTATATGAGAGCCATCTTGAAGGACCTACAGTTTCCTGATCAAAACTATACTATCAGTTATCGCTACAACGAGCAAACAAGTGGTCTGGAACTTCGTGCACGCGACACTGCTGTGTACGCGGATACAAGTCTTTTCTTTTTCAGCCGACTGCGTAACAAGATTAGAAATGTTTACTCGATTCTTTATGTTATAGTTTGTGTGTTTAATTTGGTTGTTTTCCCATATCTTTGCTGTTTCTATGTGTGCTTCGTTGTTCCGTTAGTTTCCAATATTGCTGTCGCCATTATTGTTTTGGCATTATTGACAGCACTTTATTTGCATTTCTAAAGATGAGATCAAATTTAAACAGACTTATTTTGACGCGTAATATAGCCTGCAAGCCGGCTCTCCCGAAGCGTCCCTCGCGGCTCGCTTCGGGAGAGCCGGCTTGCAGGCTAGCGTAATTCACCCATTTCAACATGAAAAATTTTAATTTAATTGTAACACTACAAATCAATTACTGTCAATATTATCTTGCCGTTTGTGACTTTAAAGCTACGCCATTTTAATATATAAATACATTTAAAATTCTTTTTTTTCACAGAAATCTATTATAAGACCATAAAGCTGAAACTTTTCCAAAACTTTATATGAACATGCAATGAATATACGTGAGATTGACAAAAGGCGATGAACTATTTTGTATGCAGCAGGAAATTGTGAAAACAACTTTTCAGGCACGGCCAGGGGTTTTGGGTATTCGGTGTCTGGAGCTGGTTTGATTCAGGGATATGGTATTTTTGGGTCAAAATTTGGGTATAAAGTATCTTTTGTTTTCTAAATTTTAGATTTTTGGTATATGATTTTTTTTTTATTTTTAGGTATATTGTGGGGAAAATATCGGGAATATTGGTATCCCACTACCCCCCCCCCTGGCCGGGCTTGACTTTTCGTTTATCGATGCAAGTTCGCCCAAAAAGTTCGCAATTAAAAAAAATGTTAATTTTGCGTTTACTTATTTTTGATCATATATGGCAAGCCTCTTATATTTTTCTGTTATCAGTATCTATGCCAGACGAGCTGTTTTTGTTTGTTTTATTTTAAGATAAGAAGAGCAAAATAAAACAATGTTACACTCAACATACAACACAGGCAGCCCAGACTATCAGTTAGTGCTACAAGCTAAACATATAGAACTGAGTTGTAAGATGCTTTTGTTTTCAGTTTGCAACTAGCCATGTTTCAATCTTGTGCTTTTTTCAAGTTGAACTGCGCAGAGAAATAAATTAAAAAAAAAACAGGAAAAATTGGTGAATAAAGTTGGCAAAGTCAAATGATAAGATAAATGTAAAAAACAAAATTAAGGCCCCTGCAAGTTGATCTTTAGTTTCTGGTCCGCCGCCCGCACCGTTATTTGGAAATGATTATTTTAGGACTATTTTAAAACAATAAATTTCGAGTACTTGAAAATTTCCCGAAAATGTGCTTGCCTGCTGCTTTTGTATATATATTTATAAAAGGTTGGCAACTAAAAACTATGCGAGATGCAAGCATCCTGCCAAATTGCTGTATTAAACGATACAAAAATCTACAAAATACCATACTGTAATTTATGTCCTATAGTCCTAACCTCCCGCCTGCCCGCGTCTTTAACGAAAGTAACCCCGGACCAGAAACTAAAGATCAACTTGTAGTTGTAGGGGCCTAAGAGCAAGGTAACGAAAGGTTTACAAAACGAAGCAATAACACTGTTTTTTTAAAGTTTTCTTTGCGGAATAGTGGTTTAATAACTTGAGATTCGTTGAGAAAATCAAAAAAAGAAAAAAAAATTAAAATAAAAGTGAAAATAAATAAAATATTGGAGAATCCGGGTATCGATCCCGGTACCTCTCGCATGCTAAGCGAGCGCTCTACCATCTGAGCTAATTCCCCGCCGACTAGTACCGAAGCAATTGTTTAAGAAACCAATAATGAATCAAATCTAAATTGTCCAAATAGTCACGTGGTCCTGACACTTAAATGGCGGACTGCTGGAGAATGTCTTGTGTGTTTGATGTGTGTAATACTGAAGTATGTAGTAAAGACCTTTTTGTTAATTCCAAGATTCAGTCACGCTAAAGCAATGGAATTTTGTTGCATTGGATGCTACTTCAGCAAAGTAAACGCTCTGAAGAATTAAAAAGTCAAAAAGTACCGTAATTTTAACTTGGTTGATCGCGTGACGAACACGAAACCATACAAGGCAAGTGTGATTGAACAGTTCGGTAAGAATCACAAGTATTGGTAGCACATGCGTTCTAGTATAGCTTACTTGCAGCCACTGGGAATAAGCTGAGATACGTTTTTAGAGACAAGAAAAGAACAAGGCTTTTGGTGCAGATTTTATTGGGAAAAGGTATCTTTTTACTCGCACTTTCATTAGACAATAATTGATTCAGAAGTCAATGCTGCCTCAGAATTAAGGCTTCTTGTTTTTTTGTTTTTGTTTTTTTGGTATTTCTTAATTAAACGTTGAAATAGATAAAGCCAATTTGAATTACTACGTTTCGCTCTATTTAGCTTCTCAACTTTTTTTTCAAAGTTATGCAATTTAGTTTGTATGAATTGTGGGAGAAGCAGGCCTGTACGCAGGGGGGGGGATTCGCGGGGTGCGCATGCACCCCCCTAACGCCTGTAAAGGCCCCCAAAAGTCCACTTGATTAAATGCAAGTAATGAATAGATATGTTAGATACAATACAGTTCGGCATTCTAAATTGTGCCATGAGCTCACATTTTATTAACCCCTTGAGATAATGATGAAACATATTTGCTTATAAAAACAATGTGTCCAGCATAGAAAACATTTTTCTCTTACTTTTCCAAGTCTTTTTTAAGAGAGGAAAAACCCTTAAAGGCTATTATTCAATAAATAAAAACATTCTTATTTACAACTTAGTTTAAGAAAAATAAGTTCTGCATTTGTAAATTAATAAAAATAGTTACATAATTGTGATTTTAGTGCGGTCCATCCTAGTTCAAAATTGTTTTTTTTAACAAGCAGTTAGATAATTTTAAACTATTATGAATTATTTTTGAATGGAAAGTTACTTAGTTGAACAAAGTAATTTGTATACAAATTCATAAATAATTTATTTAGTTTTGAGCTCAATTTGGAATAATTTATTCTCCTATAGACAACATTTTTATCCATGCTCAAAATTGTGCTTGGCATGGGGTAGCAAATCCATCGCTGTATTTTTTTAAAAAATAATCAAATTTTTACTTTATCTCTGTGCCATTAAATTTGCTTCAGAATCCATGCTACACAATTTCTGTGGAGCTTATATTTTACCTTTCATACTTCTTTTAGCTAAATGAGTTCTTCCATATTGTTAGTCAGTGATTTGAAACTTGAAATAGAATTCTTGAAATTTCAATATCAGTTTTGGTATTTGCTGTTATTGATAAAACAGCTTTTGATTCAAGCAGCTGGGAAAGAAAAAGTGTTACTATTCATCTTGTTCCGTTTTTCGATACAAATTAAAGTTGATAGATACATATTAGCACATTGTTCAAGTATTTTTTAAACCCTGGCAAAACCATTGTGTTTTTAAACCAAACATTTTATCAGAACAGCTGTATAAATAAGTGCAATTTTCTGCCTGGAGCTATAAAATGGGTTAAGTCAAAGACATTTGATACTACAAAAATTGAGATATTGTGTTTATCTATTAAAAAGCCACTTTGACTTAAGAAAGGATTTAGCTGAGAGCTCCTTGCAGCTTTATCTGGTGCAAACACCCTAACATTCTTTGAATGACAAATGCCGAATTCTCCATTCACTTGATGTTAGATGCTTCTTTTTCTTTATCTTAGCTAATTAAAGGATTTTAAGACCTTTTTTTTAGTACCCTTGTCACTCTTTGCACCTAGCTGTCAAAAGTTTACTGTGCTTAATTGGTATCTTTGTTCAATGCTCCAGTTGTGATGTCTTAGGGTAAAACTGCTACTGACAATGCTGTTCCTTTTTCCACTATTTGCTGTCCTGATTTTCTTTTTCTTTCAGTTGTACGTTGTTTAGAACCCTAAACTATTTGGTTATTTTAACCCACTGGCTCATTTGATCTCTCTTTAATAACTGGTTGTCAACTGACCTTTTTTCTATTTGTGGTTATGTTTCACCTATAAATGCCAGAGTACTTGTTCTCTTTCAGATAGCATGTCTATTAACCTTCTGTTACCAGACTGAACTTCTGGGTTTCATTTCTGTTGCTTTTACATTGCTGTCGTTTTGCATTTTTTCACTGATCAAAATATTTTATTCTTGATAACTTGTGGCCAAATGAACAGGCCACGTTGAGGCAAAAAACTAGTTCTAGGCACTCATCATTGGCTTGAAGGTAATACAATGAATTGAGTTGAGCGTTGATTCTTATTTGTATTGACTGCTAATTTATACTTTCCATTTCTCTTGATTGCTAAATAAAATTCGCCATCTGTGTTCCCTGAATTTAACCCACTGTACTTGTAAGATGAAAATGTATGAAATCCATTCTTTTTCAGTCTTTCATTGAATAAACACTCATGATTCAGAGACACCTGCAACGGCAATACAGTTTTAATAAGAAGCGTTTTGTTGCAAGATTTATTTCCTACATTTAATTGTAACATGGAAATAACTTTTACTGCCACAAGTGAAAAAGTCGGGATGTTTGCACTTTCCATTTAATGCGTCACGCAAAACGAATTTGGAACAAAAAAAAATAAAAAAATAAAATATATATATAGATATAGATAATAAGATAAACAAAAAAACCAAATCATTTGTACGAATAATGATAAAATATCATACGTATAAAAAATTCATCATGCGTTAATTTACTTTAGCCTCAGATTTCGGAAAATACTTTTTCGTCGCGTCCGACTTAAGCGATAGTTTGCTCGACTTTTTTTAACAACTGTTATTCCATTCATAAAGAGACTACTTGAGGAGCATTACTATACCAAACAAGAGAAATTCATCAGGCCCGTATTCAGAAGCGCAAACAACCCCCACCCCACCCTACTGTCCTAATAAGTCCGAAGCAGTCCACGCCGTTAAAACAAAAAAAAGATAAGTATTTTATTCCTCAATAAACTTTTCAAATGTTTACTATTTGTTCGAAAACCAATTTACTATAATATTTAGTATATCTATCCAAAAAAATCTTTTCATCCACGATTCAATTTGGAGAAGGAAAGACACTTGGTTTTCACACATTTTTCTTTTGTGTTAATAATTGATACAGATTATATTATATATGGTAAATAGTTTTTCATAATAAATAGTTTATCGTAGTTTTAAACGTTAACCCCACCCTTGCCCCTGAAATGTGTGGACCACTAAGGGCTACTGGCTTTTTAATCAAATTTATTTTTTAAAGCGTTCATTGAACGATTGTTACTCAAGTAGAGGTTAGATCTTTAAACTTACAGATATGTAGGGTTCTCCATTTTTGTTCATTGCTAGAAACGCTTTGGACTTCACTCCTCTTAGCCGTACAATACTTTTTCCCACTGACTCCATGGAGATTAGTGCTGAAGTAGAGAAGACAAATATAAATTGAGTAGATTATTTGACACTATAGTTGTAACATGGCGTCCAAACGAACAGTCATTGAAATATAGTTCGGCAGGTAGAGCGTTTTTTTTCTTAGAATATCTTACTCGGAATTGTTTATACTCGGGTACCTGCGAAGGGATGAGAGGAATATAGCCCACGACATTCCGTACACTAGTCACTGAGCCGAGCAAAGTCACTATAGTGGGTTTTCACACTCGGACTGTATCACACAGTCACTTTAATATACCAATGAATGTGTCATGGACGCATTGATTGTTTTAACTGCATCGCGCAATCACTGTAATAAAGTCTCTAATAATACCCATGGTATTACTAGTATATATGTCTTAGTATTTAGTACTTGCAGGCACTAGAATGAGCTGGCGTTAAGCTAAGGCCACGTTGGTAGCGGGCATTACCCCGTAAATCTACCATAAAAAAATTATAGCCTGAATACTAGCAGTCATGGACTTGAATGCACCAATATGAGCACTAAGGCCACGTTGGTAGCGGGCATTACCCCTTAAATCTACATAAATTATGGTGAGCCTGAATGCTAACAGCCAGATACTACAGAACAGTTTTTAAAATGTTAAAATATTGTGTCAAAAAGAGACTTACGTAAGGACTGATCAAACAACGTGAATATACTCTAGTTTACGATATTAATTTGGACTGGCCAATACCAGTCTTCAGCAGGTTTAAAATGTGATTCAATAGGCTCTGTTAACACGGGGCAGTTGTCCCTAGCAACAGGTCAGTAGAGGTCAAGTTAACCCCTTAAGCTCCAAACACGACAAATGGCGTGTTGGCAAATTCTCCCAACTGAGTTCCATAGACCATACTTTCTATATAAGCAGCTAGTTTGGGAGAATTCGGCTTTTCAACTTCCACAGCTTATTCCACTTGATCAATTCCAAGTTTCTCATTACCAGTTGTACTATTTTGTTTGAGTTATGTAAGGAGAAGTCAGACGTTGATAAATTGCCTGGGGCTGAAAGGGTTAACTTGCGATCGCTTGACAACAGTATAACTTTGACCCAGGAATCCAAATGCTACTGCAATGTTTTTTTTCTTTAATCTCCAGTTAGGAGGTGTCATAAAATCGATTTGATACCACTAATTGTTCATTGGACGTTAAGGGAGAGGGGGGAGGGGAGATCAAGAGAGTTCCCAATGGACGTTAAGGAAACACGTTGCATATCCGTATTCGAAGAAAACCAAAACGACTTGCAGCTGCCACACTTTTCTACATAACCAGTCGGAATGTCTTTATTTCCTTCTGGTGGATCTTCGAATAATACTAAAAAAAACTATAAAAGTTTCATTTGGAGAATAGAGACCAGCTACACGCTTTTATTTATAAGAACAATGAGGCTCAGAAGCTCAGGCTGAGGCTAAAAAAATGTGAAAATGTTTTTAGTTGAAACTTTACTGAATCGTGTAATTTATGTTCGCAATGTAGTAAAAGGCACAGTGGTCAGTAATCTGAGATAAATGTAGAGATCTCTTTAAATTACGGACGATCAGCATTGGTTTTCAATGCCTTGTCTTTTTGTTTTGATTTCTCATCATTTTAACCCGCTCACAGAAATAAGAACAAATTAAGAACAAATTGAGGCTGAAATCGCTAAAAAATTAAGAACAATGAGGCTCAGCAAAATTTACTGGTTCTTATTAAAAAAAAGCGTGTAATTTCAAATATTCGTGATGGATTTCATTTCCTTCAGTTAGCTTGCCGATGTTTGTATTCATGCAGCTGCAGAGGAATTACCGTTTAATGCTTCAAACCCCAAACTATAAATGGAAGGTAATAATACACAAAGTCGATAGTGGACGTTAAGGAGGGGGGGGGGGGTAAATCTTTAACGTCCCATGGACGTTAAGCGGTATCAAATCAATTTTATGAAACCCCCTTACTCCATTGACGTTACGTAAATAAATGATTTCTGTTTCATATTTAGCTACACGTTTTGTTGGCATTTAGCTTTTGGCTTGACCGTAACCGGATTTTTCTATGAAACGATTGTCATTTGATAAAAAAGGCATAATGTTACAACACAAAATCAGACAGATTTCCGTAAAACAATGAAAATCGGTGTTACGCTAGTCTAGTCCCAATAATTATTCAAGCTATCCAACAGACTGGTCCATTTGTTATTTTTTTATACATATTTGCAAACAATTTAAAACAAGTGAATAAAGAAGTGATCTATGGGGATAGATTTGGTCACGCATATTTAGAAAGCTTATATATTTGACTGCACATTGGAGGTTAACTGGTACACGGCAAATCGATTTATAGCCATAGTAGACTCAGTAACAAAATAAGCGTATAGTTTCTGCTGTATTGACAATTAGATTGCAGTAGTTGCTTTTACGCAAGATCATTGGGGACCTTAAGATACGCGGAAATCGGTGTACGGGTAACGAGTAGCGCCACTTTGTTTCGAATTTGCGATGACGTTTAATATCGAAGTTATGTTTATCAGTCAAACGAAACCCCCATCTCCCCCCCCGGGACATAGTGGGGGCTTTGACAACGACTGCTGTCAAAAGTGATCAATAGCCCTACCCTCTGGGGTCACATTTGTTGTACAAAACCCGAGGTTTTTCCCCAGGGTGCATGCATAAGTGGGGACACGATATTTGTCAAATCCCCCACCTCCTTGGGCCATCTTTTTTTTCGACTAGAGCTTCAATACCACAACATTCCCCCACTATGTCCCGGGGGGGGATAGGTGGGAGTTTCATTTGACTGATGCATTACCCGGTAGATCTAGTTGTTTTCCCGGGGTAGACTGAAGTTTACTCGTAAGCTGAAACGCGGGAAAGAGATGGAGAAACGGGTAAGTTTTTTAAATGTTTAAAAGAGATTTTTGAAGTACATTTGTGGACTGTATTACTCGTTGTTAATCTTATTTCAACTTTGTTCGGTAATTTATACTAAAAGGTTGTCCTGGAGCATCAGAATTGATTGATTTTGAACTCTTGAATGCATGAATTAACATGTTGAATTTTGAAACCATATCAGTGTTGTGGCGAGTTTATTGCGGCTTTACAAGAGTTGCTGGAAGTCGAATTTCTCCTAGTAGTCAACAAAACCACAAATTTATATCGCAGTCACATCTGAGTTGACCATCAAGGAAATTTATTTCGTAGATTTGCTTTAAACGAAGGGGTGTTTTATTACTAAGCTTGTCATCCGATGTGTGTGTATTCGAGTACGATCAAGTCAAAAGAATTTCTTGCCAAGTTTGTTTGATTCTATGCATGGTTTTTATTTGTTTGTGAATAAAAGTATCTTAAAATCTATATTTTAAGACAAATTACGAAGAAACGAGAGAAAAATTAAATTCTTGCTGCTATGGCCGCCATCTTTGTGAACAATCGTAACCAGTCCCTGCGCATTTGATACGGGCATCTTGAGAACTATGGACCGACCGTACCCGTGCATCGAAATACCGGTATAGACTATAGGCCTTTAATAACGCTCGAAACGTTGGCTTTGTAAATCCAACGGCGGTATACAGAGACCTGTCAACTCTTAATCCTTCTTCGTGATTAGCCCGATTCAACTCTTTAAAACCTTTATGTAAACCAATAATTGTAGCAGCGTTTTTGTCAAGCATCATTCATTGGGTGATATGATAAGTTAAAGTCTTCAAATAGTTATTTATCTCCCATTTCGAGTGCCTAGTTGAAAATTGGTTTGAAGCTATTTTACACGTTAATATCGTTTCGTATGTAGCTATTTCGTAAAAGTTTTGTATCTAATCTGCAATAGTAAATATCTCTACTTCACGGGGGTAGCTTAAAAACAAATTCAAAACAGATATTTTGTTCGGCATTTTCAAACTGAATTTCATTAATAAAGCTAGTAATACGGTATGCAATATTAATTTTCGCTTTTTGCACAATTTAATTTACTATATGACGTTTATTTTAATTTTCCCTTGTGTTGCAAACCATTAATTTAGGTTTAAGAGCTGACTTTCTTAAGTACCTATGGTGAGTCGTTAATTTTAGCTTGTCTCTTGGTTCCAAACTTTAACAAATTTCAACGACCACCAGCTTGGGGCGGCCAATTAGCACAATCATTAAAAGTGATTTCTCTCAGACACCTCCCCTTTATTAAAAAAAAAACAAACTAATGATATCAAACAAACAAAATACTTGTTATTATTAAATATGAAGCTTGTTCAGGTACTTTCAGGTAATAGACAAATCTTTAATACAAAACTGACAAGCTTCTCTTTCACGTTAAGTACTATATCAGTCATTTATTAACCAGTTTCATTAACATAGAAATTTAGTTAAATGAACAAAGATAAATGAGACCTGAACTTAACACCTGAGAAAAGCATGCCAAGCAAATATGATAAAAATTTTGAGTCTTCTGATGGAGTTCTAACAAGATAATGAAATTCCAATTTTTTTCAAAAATACTCGATGCAAAACAGTGAGCCACACATTCTTTGTTAAAGCTTCGAATACATCTCAGGAACAGTATTTAACACATATTATCAGTCGGATCTTAACTTGTAAGAGAATTTTAAAACTCAGATATCTTGATTGTCTTTAAATCCTATTTGAAACTTGGTTAACTATCATAATGAGGGGGAACAATGTAAGAGAGGCTCGCCTATACTGCTAAAAAAAGGTGAATCGAACTGCTTTCAGTTTCGATCAATTTCTTCCCAAGTTAGTCACTTTATCTGCAAGTTAAAGGAGCTTTTCTGTCACATGCACAGCACTTATTGCAATTGCGGGACTTTCATTCAATTTTATTTACAATTGGCAGAATACTTTTGTCTAAGAACCTAAAAATGCTTAACTTAAGTTGTTTTTGTTTTCCTGCCAAAAAAAATGTTAATTACCGTTCAACCAACAAAAGTGATTGAAAGCACTCTTATGATAAATCGTGAGTTCCCGGTAAATTTTCCATATGTTATTTGTGGCTTACATACTTTTGAATAGAATTTTTTTTTTTGCTGTTTTAATATTAGTATGAGAAACTATTTGAATTTCTATATTACTAAAATTTGATGTTTAATGAAAGACTTGTTCTTTTTTCCATGCAAAAGTTATAACAGACAGTCCGTCTGGGACAAGTTGTATTTTTAAAAAATTGGAAGTGCCAGAATACGCCCTTAAAGTTGAGCGAACGTGTGAACTGTTTATCATACAAATGTTGAGTGGGATAAAGTTCAAGTTTGGAACGAACATTTATTAGCTTTTGAAGATCAAAATCAAACAAACACTTAAACCTCACAGTTGGTTTATTCAGTCATTTAGACCTTTTACCTATGACAAATTACCTTTTTACTCTTGACCTCATCTTTAAAGGCCAGCCGTAATTTTTTTTTCCTCGCACTTTTGACAGGTTTTTACGCATCGTTAGTGAAACAATATACTATAAAAATTTTAGAACAAAAAAATATCTTACTCATTTCTTAGTTAATTTTTATTTTTAGACGATTTAAAGCTTTAAAGGTTTTAAGCTGTGTTTTCTGTATTGAACTGACTCGGCTAGGCGAGCCAAAGTATTTACGTGGGAAAACATTGTTTCAAGTAAAACTAAAAGAGTTTCGCGTCCTGCCGTGTAGAGATAATTTGTCTCCGAGGTTTCTCGGTTTTCCGAGACGAGTAAAAGAAACTCAAATATAAACGATTCGTTGAACTTTTTAAAGGAATAGGTTAAAAATTAATAGCCCACCTATAGGGTACTCGTGTTAGCCTTAGGGTTATCTTGTGTCATGGGTATATGAACTCACGACCGGTTTTGTTAATACTATTAGATATAAAATCTCGAAGTCAAAACGGTTTTGCTGAATTTGTCACAGTGAAGTATTTGTAGTTCTTGTAGTTGTTAGTTGACCCATTGCTGTAATTCAGTCATATGACTGCAATGGCAAATGAATAAGAAAAATTAAAAAACGATCAGAGACCTAGTAAATGGGCCCTAATGCGAAACTTCCGACTGATATGCCTGTTAGCCAGTCAGTGTAGAGGTACGCGTGACTTTGTTCTTATCATAAAAAAGTGTAACATGCTTATCCTACAAAAAAACTCGAAATCTCTCATATTGATTAACTGAGGCTTAAGCATTGAGATAATAAAAGAGGAACTCTGTGAAAAACATGGTAACTAGTTGATTATATAACAAAATTTGTATGAACGAATGTCAGTAATGAATCAAATCGGTAAAGCCTTTCTCTACTTTAAATTTTCTTTCTCCTAGGATTTATAACAGTAAAACACGGCCTTTTCATTTTGTACTGTTTGAAAAACGAGAAAATAGAAACTGAGTTTTTTAAGCAACTCAAAATTGCTTCTTTAGTTCAATAATTATATTACTATATATTGGCAGTCCAGCCACGCGCTCCGAACCATACTTCATATTACAAAAAGCCAATTAGCTAGTTTATACCGAGATGCAACATAATTTTTGGAGCTAAGTGACAACTGAGACCAGCTAATCACTCCTCATAGTTTAGATATTCACCAGTGTTTCGTGCAAAACTAGTAAATATGTCTTATTCGAAACAAAAAACATTCCTATCTTTCCTTCCTCCAGCTTGATATCAATTCCTGCTTTCACAGTTTAGACAGAAATTTATTTACCGTTGGTAACTTCTAGTAAATATGTCTTATTCGAAACAAAAAACATTCCTATCTTTCCTTCCTCCAGTTTGATATCAATTCCTGCTTTCACAGTTTAATCTCCTTTCTATTCAACTTTCCCTTTTTTGATAGCATTTAAGACAGTTTTACAGAAACCGGATATTAACGGCGGCCCCGTGAGCCATTAGGCTCTTAAAGGATTTAGCTTTTTTTAAGTAAGTTGCAGTAATAGTAATATCACACTTGTTCTGGAGCAAAATACCCATCTTCAACAGGTTTTTCCTAATGTTTTTAGTAATTAATATTCTCAGTAGACTTAACAGTCTAGTTACTGAAAAAGGCAGGTCATAAGTGTAAAACTTTAATTAAACAAATTTGGTCGTTGAGTAATAATAGTTTTTCAAAAATTCACAACTCTGCTGTTTCAAATTTCAGAAGCTCGTGTTATATTGAGCAATAGGCGCTAATCTCTATTAGGCCATTTTTTAACACTTTTTCTTTTAATAAGCGTATGTTTTGATTGCTTGAGATTATAAAGACGGAAATACCTTACTACAATTGTTTCGGAATAGTTGAAATTTTTCAAGCCGGTAGCAATTGTTTATGACGTACTTAGAATATTTTTACGACGGAAATAGTAAGGTTCGCATGTTCGTGTTTTCTCGCACTTGTACGGTCATGATATGTCGTTCTTTCCATACAATATTTGATTCCCTCAGGCTCTTTAGTTTTTTTAAAAGTTTTATTCTAAATTTAGAAAAGGATTCGCTTGGTATCAGGAAAAACTAATCTAATTATACATCTACAACAGGGCTTCGGTCATATTTGAAAATAATAAACTGATTCACTCACTGTATTGATTAGATTTGCTTACAGCTCCACGAATTTTCCCCATCCCAGTGGTGGGAACTTGTATGAAGTATCCATTTGAGTTGAAGAGGTAAACTTCTTTAACGAGTGTTGGTTTTGCCGATATATCCAGTAGGCTGCTTGGTGTTGCATTGACTAGTTTTGGTAAAGTTTTTGGCATTGTTTGTTGTATTGTACTTTTAGGATGAACTTTCTTTGAAAGTCTTGGTTTTGGGGTAAGTACCTGGCTTTTCAGCACGTGACGAATTACTAATGGTTTGGAGGAGGTTAATACTACAATTCCAGGTAGAAGGAGTGTACAAACCAGCTGAAAGATAGAAAACGGTTCAAACACTCTTTTAACTTATTTTAACATTTTAACTGCATCTTTGTAAGCACAACATAAGATTTTTTAAAGGTAAAATGTAAACTTTTGTTGATTACAAATACGACCGAAAAACAGACGAAGTTTATTATAAGAGCAACCAAAGTTGAAAAAAGTACAAAAGGTTTACCAAAAAATAAAAACTCCCTCACCATTAGTAAGTCTTGAAACTTCATGTCTTGTTCACTATTTGTGGCTTTGTATTTACGTAAAGTTGTTGATTCGTCTGATGTAAGCACTTTGGCCCATTCATTGTTCACCACAAAGTCATTTTATAATACAGCGCTCCATCACGCATGCATGATGTCTTGTTCAAAAAGCTCTCATTCAAAACATTATCATACTTTGTAGAGCGGTTTCCGCTTTTATTCAATTTTGTCAATCGTGCCAAACAAAACTTGTGTCCAGCAGGAGAGAACTCCATAACTCATTATTTTGAAGATGGCCCCTTGCGTTGAAACCACGAATTTGTATCAGACGCATGAGACTATTTTTGTATCGCACACTTTAATAGCAGTGATATAATTAACATCGTCTAACGCTCGAGGCCGCGAAGGCGGAACCAGGAAAAGACCATTTACTGATCTGAAACCATGATATCATGCTTTTTAGATTGAATTTTACTCTTGCACTAAGGGAAGCATCGTTAGATTGCTTTAAAACCCAGATGGGGAGGCAAAACATTCCTAGTGTTTGAAATAACGTTTGTTTATCGGCTTCACGCGGAATGGATAGCATTGTCGCGAAACCGTGGTTCGCAGCTATAGACATTTAAAAAGCTGTTTTGAATACCCCAAATTCTTGCATCGAGCTTTAATAGTGTGTTTCGGCAGCTTACAAAAGATCTCTATGACACTAAGAAGATAGCAGATCGTGTATAGGATGCTTATTATGATGTCTAACATCAATAATTAAGCAAATAAACACTGAAAGTTTTGCCCGAGGGGTTGTTTTTTAACAAAGATTACAGGACGAAATTTTAAATCCTCTCAAGAAAGATCTAATAAGTCGTAATTACACACTTTCTTCTACTTAATGTGGTATCCAAGCGTCAGTTTTCCTAAGGAACGTCGCTTGAAAATAAACAAACCCTTTTTGAACAAAAAGGCCGAATTTTTCTATTCACTAGGGATCAAAAGCAATCACTGGGGAATAATGGTCTAAGAAATACCGCCATGACGGTATGTTAAGCGCTCTAATCCCCCGCATTTATGAGCGCACGCAATAAAGCCATAGCGAGCTCTAGAATTGTACGCTCATGAAAAAATATCATTTATAGTAACTTGAACTATAAATAAATCATTTATTGGAAGATTCAAATAGCAATTCGTGTTATCTATTAAATGTTCTCTTATCTAGTACGTAAGGTATTTCTTTACACCCTTCCCATATCCGTTCTTTTATTTATAATAATCGAAGCGAAAGTACTCGAACTCCATTCACCACATAATATAGGTGAGCTGCTTAATAAAACCCAGTTGGCTATAAATAAGTGTTCTTAGTAAATTATAATCGTTAACACTATTGCCATAACAGTCTAAATGGACTTCTTTTGTGTGGCGAAATGCTTTGAATAGCCCGACTGTTTGTACTGTAAATGTTATGCAGAAATGTCATGCTGTCTGACAGTTTATCATAATTACTTGTTGAGACAATAATATCTTCACTCTTAAAAACACTTTAACGCCTCATTGAGAGTAATTACTTCTTAAACGTTACCATGGTAACAGACACGTGTGAGCATAGACAAAATAAAAACTTTTCACTGTAAAAAATGTCGGAAAATAAAATAGAACCACTAAAATGTTATTTTCAACCTCAGCTTTTCTCAGTCTGGACGTTTGCCTAAACTTGTGTAACGTCAACCCCGATTCAAGCTAGTACAGACAAAATAAAAACTTTTCACCGTAAAAAGTGACCGAGAATGCTATAGAACCACTAAAATGTTATTTTCAACCTCAGCTTTTCTCAGTCTGGACGTTTGCCTAAACTTGTGTTACATCAACCCCGATTCAAGCTAGCTATATATAAGAGATAAGAATTATATTTTCTACGTCTGAAATCAGCTTTCCTTATCAAGTACGTTTTACTTTTGGCGTGCTATGATCCATGTAGCAGGCTCTTCTCTTTTCCATGCTGTCAAGGAAGTAATTTTGTAAAAGAAGTTTAAGGAAGTATTAAAACTTCAGTTCGGCTGCCCTCAGACCATTCATACCACAACAAACTTGATATTTACGTGCCATTATGCAGCAAGGAAAAACAT